>BSBM01001567.1:5940000-6182665 GCA_027924585.1 Larix kaempferi | reverse complement strand
TTTGAATTGAGTGCATTTTTTCCTCATTGACCTAGGAGATGTGCCCCTAGTCCTAGTTGGGATATGTGCCCCATGATTCTAATGAAAGGATGATGACATATGGTCTTCATTACTGAGTCTATTGCAGATATGATCCATCTATTTCATGTGAATATCAATCCTTCAGAAGTTGATGCAGAGATCCAAGTCGGTTTGATGTAGTTTTAATCAGTTTCACCAAGAGAGAGAGATCAATTAGAGAGATTGAAAGAAGCTATAGGAGATCAATGTTCCTCCCATGAGAATCCAACAGATCATATTCAATGTCAACATATCCTCTTATTACTCTTATGTAACATTCTTTTTTCATTCATTGTAATAACTCACTATTAATGACTCTCTGTGAAGATAGAGCCATGAGACCTTTCTTTATTGCTTAATAATATCAGTGATTATTTGTTACTTCTGTTAATGTCATGTATGATTTAAATTAAATATTAGAATAAAATTTCAATATCTTAGAGGTTGTTTGAGTCCATAATTCTCAAGACTAGCTCCTTTTGCAATTTTAATTGACTAGTTTTCCAGTAATTGTAGTATACTTAGTTCTATGAAAAAAATTTCCTTTATGAAAGTTTATGTAGGTTTTCAATGTTCTGTATAATATATACCAATTCAAAAATCAGATATTCGTGACCTTTTTTGGTTGTTTTCATTCAGACTTATCAAGGCTAGCTCATTATGCCTTTCTATTTCACTAGTTTTTCAGTATGTTCAATTAAACTTCCTATGAATGTTCAATTTCAGTTTTATAACTAATATGAGATTATTAAGAAATTACTGAATCCAACCCAATCCTTAGACTGAGAATTCATATCCCTCTCATCATGTTTGAGAGAGCCTGGAAACAATCTTTTTGAGCAATCCATCCTAGCTCTTTTTCTCTCTTTTCCTCCAAACACTACTAGAACCTCCCAAAACCTCTATAAAACTTGTCTTGAAGTATATTAGGGGGTTATTACCTGTTATTTGCCTATTTTTTATGTCAATTTTAAGTGAAAGAGTTTACTAGGCATATGTTGGTGTGCCTAGGTAGCCTTGGAGTAGACTTCATCCTGGCTGATGTTCGAAGCATAAATGGCCCCAATACATTGTGCTTAGAACTCGAAAGCTGGACTTGATGTTGTTTTTCTTGATTCTGCACACTCCCCAGTACATTTGGAAGATCGAAAAGTGTCCATCATTCACTCTTTGGGTGATTTAATCACTGACCAAGACTAGTTTCATCTTAACTAGTTTTGAAGAGTAGTTTTTGTTATGAAATTTCTTGATTTCCAATTTTGAGATTGAGATAATATCATTTGATATCAGGTTAGGGATATTACAGTTCTTCCCATCATCTGAGCAAATTGTAGACATATTCACCAAATATTTTTCAGAGAATACTTTTAGCCATATTAGATCATTGCTCTGGATGGATGAACATGTGGTGGAGTGAAGGATTGATCAAAATTTATTCAATTTTTTTCATGTCCATGTTTGAGGGGAGGTTTTTCCCATGAGGTTTTCCTTCTTTCCTTGTTTTTTGGACAAGGCAGTATGTAAAAAGATTGACCATGCCAAGTTGATGGGCCCTATCTATTTCTAATTTTACACATAAATTAAATATTAAGGGGGTATGTTAGAATATTAAAAACCCATTCATACCCATTTCATACTTAGGAGATAGGTTATTAATATTTTTTAATTAATTCCTAGGTGTTGACTAGGTAGTTAGCTATTATTTTGTCTTTGTATGGACCACAAGTCATCCTGAGTTACTAGAGCGCACTTCTGGATATTTTGGATAATATTTCCTGATATTCTGTGATATTTTATTCCATTCCTAGATTAGAAGGGCGCTATCGTGCTTTTGACTGTTTTTGGTGAAAAGCTAAAAGCTAGTTGACTTGGCTTTAGCAGTTTTTGGTCAACTCGCCCTCCATGGTGTTTCCTATTTATAAATCTATACTTAGGATGATTTTCCATCCTACATCACCGTCATACTCAAAATTTACCAATTCGTGAGCCTTAGAGGTGATTTGGAAAGCACTTTTTGCACATAGGGGGGTTTTTCATCTTTTTAGTAAGCCTGCTTTTGTGAGGATCTTGGAATTCCTTCTTTAGATTTCAAATATCTAAGCTAATTATATATTTGGAAAGCCATTATATTGGATATGTTTGGATGATGTATACGTATTCAATAGAGTTATATTGTTTGCATCATATTCATGACTGTTTTATGTGTTCGATGACTAGTTTTTTGCAAGGCAATTTGTCAGATTGTGTAATTTATTTAGTAGATATTAGTGTGAACAATATTTTCACATCCTAGAACTTGTGGAATTTTCCAACTTGATGATTGTCCATGTACTGAGCTGGATGTCTACCTTGCACTCTGACCTTGATGAAACAATACCTTCTTATGATATTTGAGGACCTTCTACCATTCTTTCTCGATAGGAATATGGTGTGCTTTCAAAGATTCCAAGGATATTTCATATTCTGAATTCTTTTAATATGAGAAAGGCCCAAAATCTTTGAATAATCTCTTCGGTCTGACCCAAATCTGAAATTCAGGCCTCCTTCTGTCAACTATATGTTATCCACTTATTATTCCCTCTAATACATCATCCTAAGGAATCTCATTTATTTTCTGATTTAAGTGGTTTTGGTATTCTTCTTTTTAATACAAGTGTTGATTTCCATACAAAATAGGTGGTAAACCAAACTTCATAGCCCCACTAAACAAACTTTGAATGAATAGGTATCATCTGCTAGATAATCTATGTTATTTTGTGTTCTTTTTAGCAATGTTTGTTTCAATACCATCTGTCTAGCTATCTTGATAATCTGAGTTATATTTGTGACCTACATATCTTCTATCTATTTTCTACTCTTTCTATTCTGAAAATCAATGGTTCCATGGGCCTTCTTAGGCATTTCAACTAGTGTGATTGCTACTTGTATGGATTTCTCATGTGCTGACTCGTAGGTCTCTAGCTCATCTTCATATAACTCACCACAATTCCCACTTGTTTAAAAGTAGGTGGGATGTCATATCCCGAAAAGCTTTAATTTCCCTTCTTATCAATGATTCTCCTTCAATATCTATGTTTAGCTTGGCTATCTCACTTTTTAGTTCAAGAATATCATTTTCTAGATCTAAGATGTCATCCTCTTTTTTACTTACCTCACCTTCAATATCAACTATCCTTTCATTCTTTTGAGCAATTTGGTCCTCCAATTCCTTCATCCTGGTATCTCTATCCTCCTTTATTTGAGTTTGCAGCTACTCTTAAGTGTCTTGTTTTGTGAGGTCTATATGAATCACCTATTTCTTTGATGGCTTCTTATCAGGTTCTTTATCTGTAATCTTCATCTCTGAGGTGATTGGTCTTTCCTCTTGTGTCTCTTTGGCTACTGACTAACTTGTCGAGGATGAAGTGATATTTGCATTATGTAATTTAAGAGTTGAAATCTATACTTCCAAATCATTTATCATTCATTCCATTTCATCTTCTACACTCTTATACTGGAGCACACTTGCATATATATGCTCTTTTCCATCTCAAGTTGTTGAAGTTCTCTTGTCTGAAGTGGACAAACATAAGGTATTTTTAACTTTTCTTCAGGCTAGCTATTTCACAATCTTTTTGTGCTATCAAGGCCTTAACCTAAGACCCGTATGAGGGATTTATACCTAGGTTTATGATATTTTCTTCATGATTTTTTATAGTAACATGTTTAACCCTTGGGGCCCACTTTTCTACTTTCCTTAGTTCTTCAAATTTGCTTAAAGAAGATCTTAACTTGTTTATTGATTTGCTTGATTTATCCACTTATGCACATATCATATCACTAGCCTGTTTGTAGAAATCCATTTTATCTAGATTTCCAAAATGATTGAAATTAATAGTATGTTCTTCATCCTTCCAATGGATGATATGTCAATTCTTGCTAGCTCATTCAGTTATGGTGTGAGTCTTGTCAGCAGGGTGACCCAAGTTCAATTCCCCTTAAGGGTGAGTTAGTTGGGAGGAGACACCAAAAAATCCAACTAGTTCATGGTTGGTGTGGCCTAGGCTAGGTGGGATCCCCGAGTGATTTTGACGGCTTAGATGCCACTGGGTCATGGTTTCTTAGACCAAAGGCCACTCCCTCAAGTCAGGGAGATTGTAGAAAAAAAAAATGGCTGAGATTAATGGGCATGGGAACATTTGGCTCAATCATAGAATATATGAAAAAATCTCAACATGATTTGGTACTGAAATTAATCTCTTCTCATGATTTGGTATTTGAATTCTGGTGTCATTTACGGCTCGCTAACCTGTTTTCCTTATATCCTTATAAACTGTTCTTAGATTAGTTCGAGTTATTACATGTCATACTATTACTTATGAATTTAAACATTTAGGCACTATAAATTCCGAAGATGAATAGTGGGTGAATTTGGCTGGTGGTCCTCCTGGAGATGGTAATTGTGGAATCAAATCCTTTACTTTTTTTGGAATTTCAGGTTCTCCCTCCTCTTCAACAAGATCTAGATATTTCTTTGAATCTTCTATCCTTTCATTCTTAGGTGTAAGGCCTTGTTCAAAAGGATCTATGTCCATATCGATTGTTGATTCCTCTTCATTTCATTTCTGACCAACAAACTAGTATGAAACAAATTGCTCCATTAAATCTCTCTAAACTTCCTCATCTTCTTCCCATCTTTTTTTGTTTTCTATACTCTCCCATTCTAATATTGGTGTACAAACATGTGTTTAATTCTTATTATCCACCCTCTGGTTGGATATAACTTTGTGAGGATCATATGGCCCCGTTTCATCTTTTTCTAAATTCAATTGTTTCATAAATCCATCAATATATTGTTGGTAATTCAAATCCCTCAACTAAAATGGTCTTACCTCCTTAGGTACATGGACGGTCCTATGATGTCTGAAGTGTCTGAAGTGAAGCTCATATGAAAGGAAACTTTTCCTAATGTATTCTAATGACAACATTCTCATTGCGATGAAGGTATGGAGCTTATAAGGTTCTCCTTCAAAACCATATATATTGATTACTGTGTGATCTTTGAAAAGAAGCCAATCCCTCACTCTGGTGTCAGGGGTAAGTTGGAGTAACTCTTGGCCTTCTTTCAAAATCCTTGGAGGATCTATGCCATATATCAACATATAAGTCACTTTCATTACTTTGTTAGTAAACTCTATAAAATTTTCATTATTTGGTCTTTTTAGAAATATACCATTCCATTCATAAAATGGGGTTTGATTCCCACTCTCATCTACCATTGTTGGTTCTTTCTTGGGGCTGACCCGGGTTCGACGAGGTTCTTGTAGACCCAACAAATACCCCTTTCACTGGCCCTTTTGGCATCAACCCATGAACAGGATGAAGTCTCACCCAAAGCGAATATGGGGGTTTACAAAATCATGTTTCTATAACTGTGGCAATGCAAATATGTCGTACATGACCTCACAATGCGCTCCTCACTTAGCATCTACTTAACATAAAAATATAAACATGTGACTATGCACTTCACAGTTGTCAACAACCTACCGAATTCGTTGAATCATTGTTGCTTTTACTATTACAATTGCGAATTCATCATACTTAATGTTACTTCGCAACATTCATACACATGTGTTCCATTTACTTAACATATGATTCCCATTCACATACATATGAAAGAAAATACATAAACATACCATAACATGAACATGAAAGACATCATAGATTCATACACATACCATAGGTATTTACGTGTTTCAACCCCCAAATGCGAGCTACGTCCCAGGGAATTGTTCGTATATTACTTGGAAGGGGTAATAGTTCCATTCTGCGCACTCAGATGCATACTCTTCTCTACAATAGATCTCTCCACAGGGTGAATCCACGAATGTCGTTCACCATTTTTGGTGGATAGAATCGAAAAAAAAAAAAATTGGACCCTCGATCGAGGTAATTTAGAGCCCTCGTTCGAGGTTTTAAAATATCGATCGAGGTATGTTAAAACCCTCGATCGAGGTATTTTAAAACCCTCGATCGAGCTTAAAAAACAGGTCGAGAGCCCTTTTCACTACATAATGAAATTTTTGTTTTCCTTCCACATAGATAAACCATGTCATTAAATGCTCATTAATGAGCATACTTGATACCATTGGATTCGTCAACGAATCCTCTATCCAGATATATAAAATTTACGAATTTTTATCTTCATATGTCTTTTGTTTTAAATTTCTACTAAAACTTGCCCTAAAAAACCTTGTCGACAACTTCGATTCAGCTCAAAGATAAATCCAGAACATTCAAAATACACATCCAAAAAATTTGAAAAAATAAACAAGCCCTATATAAACGCGTCCTCATCAAAAGAGTATTTTTATTTTTGCAAATTATGTAAACAATCAAAAGATTTCGTGCATGAACACACATGTGTGCAAAATGCAACTGAAATATTCATTGGTTAGTTTCGAAAAATAATAATAAATATAATTTTTTGAGAAAAAATAAAAGAAAAAATATGTAAGCCTTAATGCATTCTGTCTAGATCATGTTCACATATTTCATTTTTTAGAATTATTACTTTAACGTTAAATTATCGTGCACGAACACAAACTACTTGTTAATTGCTCTTCAAATTTTTAAGTACACACATTTCATTAAATGAAAATTCGACACGAGAAATGACATTGGTATATTTCGAAAAAAATATCATTGGAAAGCCAACATAATTCTCTTCATTTCGTTTTTCAACCGCATGTCAAAATTCATTTGGAAAATATGAGTTTAGAGGGCTTCAATTTAATACATGGATAAAATTTCCGTTTTTCACCGTCATATTTGGACAAAAAGAGTTACTCATCTTCATGGAATCACCCCACACTCAGCTGTAGATTATTTTCTCTCTCAGATCTCTCTCTCAGTCTAGATATAGCTCTCTAATGTATCTAACCCTTCCTCATACAAAATAACCCTTTATATAGATATGCCCGAGGGTCACATATTACAATAACTATGGGAAAACCCCCATAGTAACCTTAAACCCAAAATAGCATGGTTCTCCTATCGACCACGATTTTCCTTAACTTCACTGTAACTCCATTGTACTTTTGCATCGCTTCTTATGACTATGACGCTTCTTCTGACAGTGCATTTCTAACCATGTGGCTTTGAATCTACAGTGGGCGTCCTTTGCACCATTCTGCTTCTTTACTCTCTACTCATGTAGTTGCCAGTTCACCACTTCATCCTTAACTGCTTCGGCTACCTATGGTTGTCCTTATTACTTCATCTTTACTAAGGGGATAGGTGATTTCCTATCAACTTCATTGTGCTCCATACCCTCCTCCCAAGAATTATGGAGTTGCTTCTCCCAAAACTAGTCAATGATAGGCCTCACCTAACTATACTTTCTCCATTAAAAATTATTGTACTTGGGCTGCTCTCAACAGGCCCCTAACACTTACTTGTGGCTCATTCCCGAGCCACTTTCAGCAGGCTTCTTGGACTGTGCATCACCTAGGATGTTCGTCTTCGCAGGGAATTCCTAAAAAGTTGCGCTCAACTTCCCAATTGCTTCCCTAGTATCTTGCTCGTATTCTTTGATCGTTTTGAGCATCATATTCGATATGGGTTCTTGCATTTGATCCTTTACTTTACTCTCTGTCACGCATATTTCATGCAATTTCTCCTCAATTTATTCAAAGAGTGTCAATGATTCTTCTTGCATAGGCTGTAACCTCGATGAAGTTTCAACTTCTTTCATCCGTAGTGCCTTCAGCTCCTTCTGAAGCTCTTTCATTTCTACGAACTTCTAGATCCTTTTCGTTGGCAAAAAATCCTTCATGGCCATGTTCATAGAATCAAGGTCCTTCTGGCTCTTCTGAA
This sequence comes from Larix kaempferi, assembly GCA_027924585.1. Lineage (NCBI taxonomy): Eukaryota > Viridiplantae > Streptophyta > Pinopsida > Pinales > Pinaceae > Larix > Larix kaempferi. The sequence continues at coordinate 6,174,748 of BSBM01001567.1, read as the reverse complement.
CTTCATCCTGAATTTTCTGTAATTCAGGATCCTCTTGCAGTATAACCCAAACCTTAGTGACTTCTTCTAGCAAGTCTTGACATCTCACAACTTCTGTGGAAATGTTATTGGTTGATGTTTTCATCTCTCTAGCTATCGCTAATTCTACCTCTAGCGGAGTGCCAAGTTGTTGCCGAGACTCTAATTCAGCAATATTCTCTTTGTAACCAATCTCCATATCTTCCATTTTCACTTTGAAATTGTCCACAACAGCACCAATCTTAAGGATGGTCGCTTCCACTTCAACCTCTTCTTCGCAGTCTGGGATCTTCGCACAGACTTCAGCTACGATTTTCTTCATCTTTTTCTGCTTCTCTTGAGCATTGTCTAGATCATTTTTCTTCAACGTGCATTCATTCTTCAGCTCCTTATAACTATCTTCCAGCTTCAGATGTTGGTTGTATGATATCATATCTCTTTCTCTAATTTATCCCATGACCTACAAATGCATATTATTCAGTCCTTCAATGGGAAGCATTCCCACTTTAATATCCAAATGTGCGAGCCACTTCACACCTTCAGTAAGTTCATGAGATGGGAAAATCATGTTCATTGCTCTATGCGAACTAATCAGGGTCTCATCATTAAAGCAGGCACTTTTCTTTTTATTTGGCTTGACTCCCTTGTCCTGTCTTCGGAGTGTGATTCCCTTACTAGATATCTATGGAATTGTTCTACTCTTTCCACCATACTCTTCATTTATGCAATGCTATTTATCATGCTCGCTTGGAGTCCCTCTTGCTTGTTGTATTTTATTGCGAGCATCTCGTCAAGATGCTCATGTACTCGGGCTGCGATGTAATCGTACTCATCATCATGCAACTATACATCGAGCATAGTCTTACTTTCTTTATTCTTCTTTCTTTGTGATCCCTCCAGCACGGCTATGTCAGGATTCTTCCTCTTCTCTCCTGCTGGAAAATCAACAATTTGTTGTTGTTCTTGTCCTTCATCTTGTTCATGTTCTTGAGCATTTGTTGGATCTTCCTCTTTGTCCTAAGTGTCACCTTCATTTGCACTTTCCTATGATGTATTGATCAATGTATCTAGCACATCAATATTCCACTCGGGTGGCCAATATTCAATGATAAGATCAACCTTCTGCACGTCCATTAGGTATTGTCCCTTAAACCATTCTGGGTTTGATGGTTCTCTAGGCTGGATGAAAATAAAGAGAATGTCGTATTTGAATCTCATATTGTGAATATACGTTGTTGTTATTTCCTTAGGAATACAAGAAGTGCACTTGATTACTTCGCATAGCTCCTCATAATATGTATATATCTTTACATTATTTATCTTTTGTCTTTTCGGCTTTGAATTGGCCCACATGGTCCCAAATCTGGGTCCACGACAATCTCCAATGAACACCAATACATTTTCTTGATACTTAGGCTCTTTCCAGCCTACGAACGTGATTAAGACTAACAACCAGCTATAATGGAATTGATGTTCATTGTCTTGCATATCCGCAACATCATCTAGGAACTCATTCAAAAGGTAACTTTCTCAATTATACTGGAGTCCATCCTTGGCCTTCGCAGCTAAGGAGATCGCAACGAATGACACCTCAATCGGTCTGCATTTCCTTAGTACTTTTCCTGCGAGCAGTTGAACCGTTAACTTCATGGCGACATCCTTCATTTTATTTGCTTGATATCCATGGGTTCCTTTTACCAAGCCGAATTCATTCTTCATCCTCCTTGCAATTTCTTTGTCTTTTTTCTTGCCTACGAATTCTACTACAGGGTTAGTGCTTGTTTTTCTCAAGTGTGTAATTCTGTAAATGAGGTCTATGTTGATATAAATATTGTGGTCTAACCACAAGTAACCTTGGTGCATACATGATAGAAATTTTCACACAACCGCTGTGATCTTTGGGATTCTGTCAAAATGCAAAATTCATAGCAAATTCAACAATGCTGATGGCTTCAATGGCACAATCCAGTCTTGCGCTTGAATTTCCATTTTCTTACTGGTCCGACCTAAATTGTGGGTACTTCGTTTCGTGCAACAAATCGTGATCTGAGAACTTGCATTCTGGAATCTTTTCTAGCAATTTCTCCTTTTCGCGCACATGATTCGATGTGGGCGGCATCGGGATATCGTATTACAGATTCTTCTTCAGTATCACAACTAGTTCATCATATCTTCTTGGAGGGATGTACTTGGGTATCAACAGAATCGACCTCTCGTGAGGTCACTCTGGAGGATAATCCTTTGGAATTTTTGCAGCCTTCAGCTTCTCTTGCTCAGTATCCTTTTTCTTATCTTTCCACTTCTGCTCTGGTATATTTCACAATGAATCTCTAGAGGTTCCACCTCTCTCTAGGATTGTTTTCTTCACTGGCGTCTTCACAGTTCCTTCCAAACCAGAATGTTGGAATTCACTTAATATATCCTCTAGGATTTCTTGTTTAGACATACACTGTCTGATTATTCTTTCTCTTGACTAGTAAAAATATTGGAAATTACATGCGGTAAAAATTAAAAGTCATGGTAAAACCAGTAACTATGTGGTCCTTACTATTTATAGGCACAACCACACTAAGGCACACCCAAAAACGACTAAATTAGCATTAAATTCCATGTCCATTGGCCAAATATTTCTTAGATCTTAGTCCTTTCCCTTCTTTTAATGTGTCTTCAAGGAACAAATATGCCTTGAAAGCAAAAAAATCCAACTCCCAAAAGTTTTGTACAACAACTACTTTTCGAACAAAACTGTAACAACTAGTTTCCTCTAGCTTCGTTGACAGTTAGGTGAATGGCGAGTTTCACTTCACATTTCCATTCTTTTAATTTAACTTCGCAACTCTACTCCATTGTTTTAGTTCACAACTTAGCTTTCTATGTGTGCTTCGGAGCACATCTTCATATATTGTAAAACTGTGCATTTTAACAAAACTGCTATGTGCAGACTCTGCCCTCTGTTTTAGTGTCCAAATTAAACTGCAAATGACACTTAAAAACTTATTGCATTGTTTAAATTTTGTTCATATGAGTAGGGCCATCCCTATAAGGATCTAGTATACTCCCATTGACAAGACATTGCAATTTTTCACCAAGTAATGTGGCTAACTGAACTGCACCACCATTAGTGATATGTTTGACAATGTATGGTCCTAGCTAATGCATTTTGAATTTACGAGGAAATTTCATAAATTTTCTATCATAAAGGAGGACAAGGTCTCCTACTTGGAATAATTTTTGCTTGATGTGTCTATCATCCATACCTTTTCTCTATCTTTCTGCACTTGTTGGTGAAATACTGCAATGAAGTAGTCTTCCTTCAATCCAATTAAATGTAGTAGTTTTTCATCCATTGTCTCATGATCAACCATATCTGTAAATGTTGCAATTCGCAAACTTGGTACTATGTATTCCATGGGCATGACAGCTTCTTGTCCATATACTAACCTGAAAGGTGTATTGTAATGTCCCCTCCTACCATACCAGCAGGATAGAGAGGACGTGGTGCTCAATCCGGGAAATTAGCCCCATATCCATTAATTAAACTTATTGATACATAGACATGTATATGTGCATGCTATAGAAACACAACGGATCTTAAATAAATCCTGTTGATATCTAACATACATTCAAGATTTATGTGACAACCATTAAATAAGGACCTTTGCAGAATTATAAAAGATCATATGGAAATGCATAATCATTTGAATACACAGCGGAAGTAAATTCATTAGCACATCCATGATACATTCAAGCTATTCATCAAAGGAATAATTGCAAAGTTACAAACACAAGAGAATACTTATCTTGACAAAATAGTCCCAAGCAACTGGCTATGCAACTGCAACGTTCCACCCAACCATAGGCCAGTTGTGCTTATCAACCTCTTGATACAACTGCCTCCCCCGAACTGGGCATGATCTCTACAAGGAACCAGGGAACATCATACTCACACATAGCCAAGCATGCACCAAGATGAGCCAAGCCAATCTGCAATTGGGTTTATCAGGATGCTAGGACATGGAAGGGAAGAATTGCTAAGCTTGTGAGCTCAACCACAGAGCTATGGGTACCCCTCCCAGATCTATTCAGCTTGGCACTCACAATGCCTACATACCCAATCACAAGGAAGTATTCTCTTCACTGCCACAAAATCCCTCAAGCCATACCTTCCTTTCTAGTGCTCTCAGGGTGTGCATAGAAAAGTAGCCAGCCCTCTTGATCTTCTTGAGAGGTTACTCCCTACACTGGGTTTATCAAGCCAATTCTGTCCACTACCACTCTAGCTTCTTGCTCACAGGTTCACATCAAAACAAGGATGCACATAACAGCAAAACTACACTTGCTGAGCATGAAAAAAAACGTTTCAACAGTGGGATGCATGAGATGGGGTTTCCTGAGCTTCAGAAAATCGTGGGTAGACTCAAAACGTATTGGCACTTGGAAAATTCGAGGAGAGCAAAACCCATTCCAGAAAAATTCCCTAGGGGCAAAAACGACCTCTCCCTCAGTCCCAATTCACGTCCCTCCTTCCCCAGCTGTTGCACAATACCAAAACGAGTTCTTGGGCATGGAAAAATGCAGGGTTATGGTGAAAAACGTGAGGATAAATTCCAGTGAGCTCAGTCTGCGTGAGAGGAAGAATGTAATGGATGAAGAATTGCATTAGGCAGCATTTCGTGGGGGTTTTCTTGCCCAGCAAGCCAAAAATACAATTTCCAGGTTGATGGCTTGCCCATGCACGAAAATCTGACTGCCATACTTCTCCAATCCCAAGACATTAACTGCCCCAACCAATCTTTGGAAGAATTAAATGATTGGGTGCATGAGACAAAAAATGGATATTTAAGGGTTCATGGGTTTTCTCATTGACACATGGGCTGACACCATTGGCTCAAGGGTTTGAATAATTTTCCTCCCTATTCCTTGTAGAATCATGCCCCATCTCTTTGTTGCATTGCATAGCTAGTTGTGGGTTTTTCTATTAAAATTCGTATTTACATGATGTCTTATTTACATTGTTCCCATCTCGCACAAGAACCATAGTCATCTATTTTTAATTGCCGATACATGAAACTCTAAATCAATGGTGGGGCCTTGGTCTTGAGCTCCTCACCATGATTAAATTACAATATTTACATCATTTACGATTTAATACAAAAGGGGGTCAAAATGGGGACATTACATGTATGGCCTATCAACTTTTTACAATTTGTTCTATATTCCCATAATACTACTGGTATTCTAAGATCCCAATCATGCATGTTTGTATTGCATACTTTGGTCAATGCATTCTCCAATACTTTATTAAAGGATTCTACAATGCCATTATCTTGTGGATGATATGGTGTACTCTTCTGATGGTAGATCTGAAATTCTTTTGTTAGGGATTCAATAGTTCTGTTCAGAAAATGGGTTCCTTGATTGTTGATTAGAATCTTTGGACATCCAAACCTTGTAAAAATGTTCTAAAAAATGAACTATGTTGTTGTAACTGCGCTATAGTACTTCACTGGTTTTGCCTCTGCCCATCTGGTTAGATAATCTATAGCTGTGATGATATATCTTGAGACAGTTCTCTTCCCTGGCTGGTTAAAAGGTCCCACAATGTCAATAGCCCATTTATCAAAGGATTGCAATGTCAATTGTGGCATCAATGGCATCACATCTCTATGATATGGCTTCCCTGTTCTATGGCATACATCGTAATTCCGGAAATGTTATTTTGAATCTTTGTGTATCATAGGCCACCATAGTACTGCTCTCAAAATTTTATACACAATATATTTTCCTACGTAGTTTCCTCCAGATACACTTGACTGTGCTTCAACAATTATGATAGGTCTCTCATGTTCTAGTACGCATCTACACAATACTTCATCTGGTCCCAGTTTGTATAATTGTCCTGCAATTAGGGTAAAGTCAGTTAATCTTACCACTAATTGTTTCTTCTGCTGCGTAGTAAGTTCTGTAGGTGTTAATCCTGTATTTAGAAATTCTAAAATATATCTGAAGTAGTCATTTTCTATATGGATAGCAAAAAACTACTCATCTGGTAGATTATCCTCCAAATTACTAGGTTCTTATCTGGACTCAATTCTTGAAAGATGGTTTGGTCTTGCGTTCAATATTCCTGGCTTCACAATGATTTTAAAATCATAGTTGAAATAGTAAATCCATCTACATATTCTTCCCCCTAACATTGGTTTATTGACCAAGAACTTCAAAGATGAATGGTCAGTGAACATACAAAAATGCGAACCTAGAAGATAGTGTCTAACTTTCTACAATGCGTACAACATAGCTAAGCCTTCCCTCTCTGTTGTGGTATAATTATTTTATGTTGAAGATAGATTTATTCTTGAAAGTTCAATGGGATGATCGATGCCTCCCTCACCTCGTTATGCTAATAAAATGGCAAGTGCTATAGATGAAGCATATACATGTACATGAAATGGCTTATTTCAGTCAAGAAAGACGAGAATATGCGTTGTAACCATTTTCTTTTTCAATGTGTCCAATCCTTTTTGGAGATCTTCAGTCCAATTGTACTTCGCTTCTTTCTTCAATAGTTTCTCCATAGGTGCAATGATCTTCGCATATCCTTTAATGAATTTTATATAGTATCATATGTGCCCCAATGTAGTGCGTACCTGCTTAACTGAATTAGGTGTTGGAAGATTTACTATGATTTCTATCTTCACTAGATCAACCATCAATCCTTTCTTACATACTATGTGTCCCAACAAAATACCATAAGGAACATAGAGGACGCACTTCTTTAGGTTCAAGGAAATACGATACTGTCTGCACTTTGCTAACATCATTCTTAAGTTCACATGATGGTCCTTCAAAAGGACAAATACTAGCCAGTCAACAAAGTAAACTTCTAAGAATTTATAAATGTAATCCTTAAATGCAGCTACAACCACTCTTGAAAAGATAGCAGATGCGTTTTTCAATCCAAAAGGCATAACAATGTACTGAAATGATCTCCATTTGATATAAAATGTAGTCTTGTGTCTGTTTTCTGTAGCAATTCTTATATGCTGGTAGCCCGAAAATCCATCAGTGAAAGAGTATGCCTGCTGTCCACCTATGTTATCTAGCACTTCGTCTGTGAATGGAGTAGGAAATGGGTAATGGAGAGATGCATTCAATTTTCTGAGGTCCACACAAATTCTGATTTCACCTTTGGCTTTCTTGTCTTGAATTACCATGGGACTTATCCATTCTGATTCTTCTACCAGTTCAATGATTCCTGCTTCAAGCATTTTGTCAGTTTCTATTTTCACTCTTTCTTTATATTTGGGGTTCAATCTTTAAGGTATTTTCTTAATAGGCTTCGCATCAGGATTGAGAGGTATTTTCATAACTCCCAAGTCACCTAAATTTCCTTTCATTTCATAAAACTTGGTAGGGAACAAATCTTGATATTCACGCAGTAGGTTTGTGATCTGTCCTACTATTTCTTCATCCTAGTAATCCCCAATAGAAGCAAACTTCGGTTCAGCATTGGTACTATTATTGATCTTCCTGGTCTTCACAGGGTTACTCAGATATGGAATTTCCAAATTAGGGCCTTGTACATCGTATTTTCCTTTAGACTCAGGTATATTCACATTACAAGGGTCTTCATCTTCATCTTCATCTTCATCTAGTGTGAAGTTATAACATTCAAGGGCATGCTCCAACTGTATTTCCCAATCTGGATGCTTATACAAAGTCAACGAGACATTATCAAATATCTTATTTTTAAGGATCTATAAAGCCTCATTAACACTCTAACAATCATCCTCAAAACTGAAAGTTGATTGAAAGTTATTTATCATCATGTGTCAATCTATTGTTCCTTTGTGATGTTCTTCTTCTATATAACAGTTCTTTGGTATTTCATCCAATGTGTGCACAAACATATGAACCCATTCTTTCTCTGGTATATGCATATATACTTTCAGGAAAGACTCTATATGATCTCTAGGATCAATCTTTCCATTGTATTTTTCTTTTACAACCTCAGTTTGAGCCGCAAATCTGATTTCCATTAAGTGCTTACATTCTTCCCATGTGTTCAGTTTGTATTTGTGCGCAACCCACCACCTAACAGGTGTAGCTCGCAATGCCTTATCTAAATCTACTAGCTTATGTTCATCTGAAACTGATGATAAATATTCATGAAGGAATGCGTGGATACTACCCAAACCATCATAAGTAGGAGTTGGACTTACCTCTATTCCAATCCAATGCAGTGACTTCGTTATCTTTGCACATCGTCTAGTTGATACTTCATGCATTCAGATCTTCTAGTTCTCCAATCCTACGTCAAATTCTGATACGCAAGAATTGTCACATATTTATCTCAATGTTCCATCATCTGTAGGGTTAGTGTAGTCTGCTTGATTCACTGTCATCTTGTATATATTATCAAGTTCTTGAGCTTTGCATTCTTCTCTTACTGGTTCAACATACCTTGTTCCTTATGAAGGATCTAGGGGTGTGATAACCCTGATATCCGGTCTTTCAAATACCATTTTCGTTTTATTCAAGTTGATAATTGCGAGGTTATCAATTGCCCAATTAATCCCCAATAATGCAGGATAAGGAATACTGTCATCTATGATCTCAATAACCTCAAAGAATTCTTTACTTTTCACTCCATCAATGTCAACGGGAGCACTTGATAGCCTCCCAAAAGGTATAACCTTATGCTGATTAGCTAATATCAACTATATAGGAGACCAAGATAGCTTTGGCTTCTCCATCTGTTCCCATGTTTGTTTTGTTAGTACGTTCACCTCACATCCCAGGTCGAGAATGACCCGGTTCATTTCGAAATCTCTAATCTGCATGCTTAGCCTCATTTCTCTTCATGTCCTTCTATGGTTCTTGATATGATGGACAACTCTATGTGCAACATTTTTCTGTATTATGTTGTTCTTAATGTCCCAACATGTTCTGTAAATATCCTAAGGTGTTTTCATGCCTTAACAACTTTATGTAGCTCTATAGAAACTGTATGATAGGACTTTCTATTCTGGTGAAGTTCGCAATCCATCATATAAGGTCGACATATCTAATACAGGTGTCCAATCACTTCGCAATTGGATCCTTGTTGTCGAAGTTTCTGAGTCCTGAAATCCTTTTCTTGCTTCCATGAATACCTTTTTACTTGGTTAGGGTTGAATGCAAGCATTTTTCCAACTGTTTTTATTACGCAAGGCCCATCAGTAGGATTTGGTCTGTTTATGTGATCATCAGAAGTTGAAGCTTCATTCATCCTATAATTTCCTATCAAAGATCCACTTCGTGTCACAACATGGATGTTGCGATCTTCATTTATTTTATCAGCTACGATCATTTGAATTTTTTGGTTCTGTCCTTCTAGTCTTTTTTCTTGCATTTTTCCTAGCAAAATGGGACATGATTCAATGATATGGTCAAATGATTTACAGTACTTACAATTAGTGCAAGGGTTCTAATAGTATCTTTCCAAATGTCCAGGTTGAGCACAGATATAGAAGACAATATGACCTCTTCCTCTGAATCCACCATGTCCTCTATATGTGCCTTGATCATACTACACATTTTCATTATTGTTCTGTGTTTCTCTTTGGACTCTGTAGACATGATGTTTTATTTCTATCATGAGGTCATATGCTCTACAGTTGGTATCATCATGGCCAATTGACTTACAAAATGTGCAGTACAGGTTCGTTGTTGTCTGTACATACTTATGAAGTAGGTAACAGTCCTCTGGTTGATGTCCTCTACATCGACAAATTTCGCACCACGATCCTTGAGGTTGATTTAATGGATTTAGAGCCCCACTATTGAGGTAATATCTGAACACAGGATAGTGTTCCTTGGAATTTCCTTCTCCTTTACATTTAGTGCACCAAACCTCTTCTCTCATTTCTTTTCCTTTCTTCATATCTTGTAACTATAATTTCAGGTTTGCTAGTCGTGTCTCTATCTGTACCATTCTTGTTTTGGTTTCTCCTATGGTCAAAGCTTCTAGCTTCATCACAATTTCCAATGCTTCTATTTGCGAGGCAACCTTCAATTGCATCAATGGAAATCTAATGTGGGGCAATAGTGCAACGATAAACCATTCTTGGTGTTGTTGCGGTGCTATCTCAAAGCTAACTTGATCCAAAAAGTCTTTGAATATCTAATCAAATTCCCACACTGTCTCATTAGGTTTCTGTTTTATTTCTTTTAGCTTTGTAATGCACTGAGATTCTGACTTAGGATTCTTAAATTCTCTAATCAGTGCAGTTTTGATATCAACTAGTGTTATGTTATGTCTAACAGAATATTTCATGAAACATGTTAAAGCTCTGTCTTTGAATGTGGTGACTAGTTGAGCTTGTTTTATAGCATCATCTTGTACTTTCTTAACGTTCTAGACAACATCAAAGAGAAACCAATGTTGCTTTGGATCTTCTAGACCAATTCCTTTAAAAACATGTAGCTTTATGTCGTATGTCATCCTTCTTCTAGGAGGTGTATGGTTATGAAATGATGGATGTACACCACTACTTGGGTGATTCTGTTCTATCCAACAGAATATTTCATGAACCATGTTAAATCTCTGTTTCTGAATGTGGTGACTAGTTGAGCTTGTTTTATAGCATCATCTTGTACTTGCTTAACATTCCATACAACATCAAAGAGAAACCAATGTTGCTCTGGATCTTCTAGACCAATTCCTTTAAAAACATGTAGCTTTATGTCGTATGTCATCCTTCTTCTAGGAGGTGTAGGGTTCTGAAATGATGGATGTACACCAATACTTGGGTGATTCTGAGTGCCTACTCCTGCATTATTACTACTACTAGTGTTCTGCGAACTAGTAATATTTCTTTCCTCAACTATAGGTTTCATTGGAGTAATAGGTTGATAGCCAATGTGTCTAGGTTATGTTTCACTATCAGACTTAGCTTGATATGAATTTCTATCACTTCCTAACTCAATTTCTAGGAATGTGTGAGGTTCAACTTCATGAGACCTCTTTCTAGTGCTAACTTTATATCGTTTTCCACTACACAAAATGCCAATGTCTTCATCTATGTCACTATCTGTGTTTTTGAACATTACAGACTCAAACCCTAGGAATCTGATTGCATTTTTAAGACACCTTTTTAAGCTAATAGCATTTTAATGCATAAAATTGGGTTTTTCAAGTACTTACCTCTAAATCCTTGGAAAAAATATCATTATGATGTGCTGTAAGAATTCAAAGTTTCCACAACAAACTCTATAATATATCCTTCCAGTAAGCTATCCAACCAAAATTCTACTGCTCTTGAAATCTGGTTGTCAATCCCTTTAAGCCTCTGAATCAACTCTAGATTCCAAACTGTAGGTTCTGCACCCTGAAAACAATTTTTCCATTTCGCTATCCTCGATATCTACTCATGTATCTCATTAGAGAAAGATGTGAAGAAAACTTCGTGCAAGTCAGTGAATATATACCTCTACAACCATAATTTGTTCTGTTGTAAGACACAGATGTTTGTTTTCTTTCTTCGCAAACTCACGTTCGGTCTGCCTTACCCAGTTCTGTATTTCTTTCTTCTCTGGATTCACATCAATATGACACATCACCAAAATATCAGTTCAATCACACCACATAACCATTTATTTGTTCACTTCTCTTCTAGGATGACACATTAGCATCCCACATCACCGGCACGACAAGTCCAAAGTCAACAATGAAAAATTTTGTTGGTTTTTTATTGGGGATGACCTGGGTTGGGAGAAGTTCATGTAGACCCAACAAATACCTCTTTCACTAGCCCTTTCGGCATCAACCTATGAACAGGATGAAGTCTCACTCAAAGCGAATATGGGGGTGTTATAGAATCAGGTTTCTATAACTGTGGCGATTTGGATATGTGTTACATGAACTCACAATGCACTCCTCGCTTAGCATCTACTTAACATAACAATAACAACATGTGACTCTGCACTTCGCAATTATCAACAAGATACAGACTTCGTTGAATCGCTATTGTTTTTACTCTTATAACTACGCATGCATCATACTTAATTTTACTTCGCAACATTCATACACATGTGTTCCGCTTACTTAACATATGATTCCCATTCACATACATATGAAATAAAATACATAAACATACCATAACATGAACATGAAACAAATTATATATTGATAGACATAACACAAGGATTTAAATGGTTCAACCCCCAAATGGGAGCTACATCCACGGGAATTGTTCTTATATTACTTCGAAGGGTTAACAGTTCCAGTCTGCGCACTCATCTACATACCCTTCTCTACAATAGATCTCTACGCACTCGGATGCAAATTATTTTCTCTCTTAGATCTCTCTCTCAGTCTAGATATATCTCTCTAATGTCTCTAACACTTCCTCATACAAAAATAACCCTTTATATAGATGTGCCCGAAGGTCACATATTACAATAAATATGGGATAACCCCCATAGTGCCCTTAAACCCAAAACGACGTGGTCCTTTTGTGTTGATGTATATGTAACTTCAGAATGTATTTCACATATATGTATATTGTATTCCTATAGAGATGGTATTATTCCTCTATATGGAAGTGTCGTCATTTATATTGTAAGTGTTGTAACTTATACTTGATGGGTTATTAGACCACCTTGTTGGGGCCGGCCCTGTATAAGTCATGTGGGTCAAAGGGTTATTAGACCACCCTATTGGGGGTCGTCCATGTGGGTCAAAGGGTTATTAGATGACCCTAGTGGGACTCGGCCCAATCAGCATTATGTTAAGTGGTTAAGTTGAGGCCAACCTAGTTGAGTAAAGGTCAAGTCAATTTAGTGTATAAATAGAGAGTGTCTCTCTCTCATTTTACACATTCTATTCTCTCACTCACACTTGGGAGAGTGGCGCACTTGTGGAGGAGGAGGATCTGTTGCTAGGAGAAGACTATCTCTTGTATTCTAGTTGTATCATTGCTCTATCTATCTTTGAGGAAGTTATTGGGGTTTTTCACCTTTATGGTTTTCCCCAAGTAAACTCTGTGTCTCTTGTGTGCTTGCATTATTGTGTCCATGATTGATATGCTATAGATTTGCTGTACATGTTGTTCTCTCAGTTAATATCCTAGATTAGATTGAAGTGAATTCTGAAAATTTAACATGGTATCAGAGCTAGCCTGAAAGAAGGCATGATATGGCATGTATGACACTTGTTGCACTTACGATGCTAGGGCTTGATATAGAAAAAATCCAGTCATCGTAGCACTTTCGCTATAAATCCTTTTTGGTGAAGTTTTCGGATCTACAACTTTTACAAGTCGAATATAAGATCCCCATGTACCTTGTGTCCAAAGGAAAACCTCTAATTTGTTGTACTTTGTGATTTACGATATGTACAATATAAGGTTTCTGCCTCTTCCAGATCCGAGTAAAACACAGGTGACCTTGGAAAAAAGGTCATAACTTGGGCTAGGAAGTTCCAAATGAAATTTCATAAAAAGTGATAGGTAGTACACAGACTATAATATCTCAACAAAATTGTTTAGAGGCCGAAGTTGAACCAGTGACACGTGGCATGCTGTACAAGTTCGCTCTCCTGTATTATCCCATAAACAGGTCACGGTGCAACACTTGGCATAACTCTCTCAGAGAATCCAATTGAGGTCAGACCTATCGGGATGGAAACATAACAGGTCGGGCTATCTCAGAAAAAATTTTCAAACCCTGTGGATTGAAAAGTTCGGAGTTACACCAAAAACAATCAGGTACATATTTTTGTCAAATCAGAATTATTTTTGAGCACCTTCATTCATGGCTTCCGGAATTTAGGGTTTCGGATAAAGTTGGAATTTTTGTAATCGGAGACCATGGATGAATGCTACTCATCAAAATCAAAATTTAGAGACCAAGATCAGAAATTTTTGGTTGAGCAGAAGGCCAGGCTTGATCAGACCCTAGTTCGGGACTTTGATCAGAAAAGTGGAAAATTAGGGCTTCTGCAAAAATGGGAATTTTTGAAATCTGTGACCACGGCTGGAAGCTCCTCATAAAAATAAAAGCTTAGAGCTTTGGATGAAACTTTTTGATTGGGAATAAGAGTGGGTTTCATCAAACCCTAGTTCGAGGTCATGTCCAATGAATCTGAAAGTTTCAAAGGCAAAATTGAGGAGTGAAACTTTGCAGTTTTCAAATTCTGAATATACCAGCTTGATCAGCTCATCAAGGCACATATTTCTATCCTTTCAGAAGTTTGAATTTTTGGGTTTTCTCTGAAAAACCCTATTACAGCTCCAGATCTAGTTCTTGCAAATCAAGTGGATTGGGTTAATCATAGAAGAGGATGGATTGGTCACCTGCATAAGTGAAGAAGTTCCTGTTTCAGAGGGAGATGAGGCTAAGGCCTTCCATAAGAAGATTACAAGCAATCTTGACAAGTATGGCTTACAGGTATGTTTGATGGTTAAGTTTATCATATGTTTGTCTTCATATCATTACAGTACAATCTTGATTAATTCCTAGAATTGTTGTATCACCTTAATAGAAGATATTCGTTGATTAAGGTTCTGACACTTACGAATGTACTAATGCATTGGGATGTTGTATGAGGTTTATGTTGTTCGCTAACATAAAAGGTACACCAAGAAAGACAAATCATGTTCTACTTCAAGACATATGATCATGGTGACATGAAGACAAAGATTCATCCATTGTCATGGATCACATAGAAGATCTACTTTCAAGGTATGTATAACTTGGTCCTATAATGGTTAACCTATGAGACATGCAGGTTACTAGCACAAGTCACTGAAGAGAACCAGATGACATTATGCAGGTATGTTAGACATAACTAGCTAGCATGCTAATCCAGGTATGTTTTTCCTATATCAAGCTAGAATCCTACCTTGTGTTAGGATCTTATACTATTGTGTTGTTGATAACGATTATTCATGAAGTCATAAGTTTGAATAGTCATGGTTGTATGCATATTATGTTTCTTACCATAATTGATGATATGACTAACCAGAAGAATCATGAAGGTATAGGTTTGAGCAATCACGGGTTTATGCATTGATGATTTAACTAATCAGAAGAGTCCTATGATCAAACAAGAATATACATGAGTAAAAGAAGACTTCCCTGAAACCTTGAATACTAATGTTTATTATCTGTGAATGATCATGAATATACATGTTTAAGATTATTGTGTTTTGATAGTATTAAGATTATACTAATAAATACGTGATTATGCATAAGACCTCAAGGATAACACAATGATGATACTAATAAGCATGCATAGTGATTAAGGATGGATGTAAGTTCAAGGACAGCTAATCCAGGAAGCAAAGATCAAGAGGGAGCACACTCCAGTTGTTCCTGCAAGAAAGAAAAGAAGCACACTTCAGTAGTTTCTGCAAGGATGCAGATACTCAAAGGGAGTTGACCATTTCTCACATTCCACATCATAATGCAGTCGCAAAGATTCAGAGGGAGTCCACCCAGCAACCAAACAAAGATACGTATTTGAATTGCCATTACTTGCATATTTTATTGTTTAAATAATACTGTTCAATAATGTATATACTTATGTTCCTAGATTTAGGATGTGTATTATGCATATTAGAATGATTGCATTAATGAACAACTTACTACTAATATGCATTTGATGGGTAAGTGTCCTATGGCACTGTACAACATTCCATTGCTACTTATCTAAAATGAAACCTCTTTGCTGACATGTTAGGAGTTGTGCACACTCTTAACAATGTTCTCGTGGAGATTGGAAGGCATCTAGAAAGTTACGGAATATGGATAAATGTTGTATTGAAGCAATGGCTAAGATAATTGCATGACTGTCTGACATATTTCCTTATGTGTAAGAATTTTTTTCTGAAAACTATGAGATGTTTTCTAATCATGCAATTTAACTTGTTGTGTAGGAAAGATCGTATACCATCACCTACAAAAGAAGGACTACAACATTTGTTCAAGCAACAAAATTATTTATTGAAGATATTGAAGTTCCCAGGATACAGGAAGAATGCCATGATCCGTTGATCATGAAGAACGATGTTTGGGATGCAGTCCCAAGAGCTGAAGGGAAGTCTGTTGTGACTTCCAAATGGAACTATCACATCAAGCATGCTGCAGATGGCAGCATAGAGAAATATAAAAGTGATGAAAGAGAAGATACACCAGATGGATTTCAAGACAACTTTCTTGAATGGTGTAGTCATATATGTGTGCAGAACTTGGTATGGTAGGATAGACAACTTTCTATCCAGTTTGGGCTTTACCAAGAATAAAGCGGATTCCAACCTTTACTACAAGGTTGAGGAAGGAAATCCAGTGATACTACTATGTGGATGACCTGTTTGTAACAGGTGAGGATAGATTGATTACCGACATGCAGCGGAAGCTTGCTGCTGAGTTCGAGTTGAAGAACTTGGGGATGATGCACTATTTGTTTTTGGCATGAAGGTGCGGCAGAGTGCAGATGGAATCTTCCTTGGACAAGGGAAGTATGCAGTAGAGATCCTGAAGAGGTTCGGGATGATGGACTGCAAGGCTATGGCCACACCTATGGCATCGAACTTGAAGCTTCTGTATGATGCTCCATCTGATCCGGTTGATTATGGGCTCAAGTATGATGCGAATCAAAAATTTAACCTGCATGGTTATGTTGATTCAGATTGGGCATGCAGTGCTACAGATAGGAAGATCACTTATGGGTGTTGCTTCAGTATGGGATCAGGTGTGATCTCTTGGTTTAGCAGGAAGCAGTCCTACGTAGCACTGAGTACAACCGAAGTAGAGTATGTTGCGATGGATGAGCAGGTTGCAAATGTATTGACCAAGCCGTTGGCCAGAGTACATTTTGAGTACTTCAGAGAGAGGATTGGTGCACTTCAGATCAAGGTTCCTTCCAAAGGGAAGTGATGAGTCCAGAAGATGCAAATGCACATGAGCTTTTCTGACATGGTTGATGTGTTCTCCCATGGTCGTGATGTAATTACTGATCCATTCTCACATGATGGGAGATGTGTTCTCCCATGGTGTACATGTAAGGGATGAAGCCATTCTTCACATGGTGGTAGATGTGTTCTCCCATGTTGAAAAAGTAAGGGCTGGAGCCTTCCCGAATGGTGGTATATGTGTTATCCCATGTCGGTGGTGTAAGTGCTAGATGATGTGCATCTAAGCTGTGCTTTGTGATGATCTGAAGAAGACGATGCTATGATGATCAGGAGGATCATGGATGATGAGCATCAAGATGATGCTCCAGTTACTGCTCTGTATATGTATATGCATCATGTTGGATGTGTTCGGATATCCACATCATCTTTTTCAGGATCTTGCATGCAATTAGGGTTTGCATGCAAATTCTAGGGTTTGCATGCACTTTGAATGCATCCCAGTCACTAGGTTGATGCCTCCAGCACCTTAGCCACCTTATTCTAGCACCTCGGAGCCACTTACTTTAGATTTTTATCCCTCCTAGTAAGGAAGGCGCCCACTTCTCACCTACTACCAGAGAAGGGCGCACTTCTTCACCTACCACTACAGTTCCACTTCAGTTACACTCAGTTAGCTCTGATTCTCCCTGATTTGAGGCTAGTTTCACTCCCAACTGTCTGTTTCACTTCTGTTGGACCTCCAGATTGACTAGATGACTTCTTCTGACTTCAGTTAGCCTCCCATGTGCCCTCCACTGAGCCCACTTCCCTATATTAGTGCTACACACTTCAGTTACACATGTTACACTAAGTTAGACTCAGATTGACACCTGGATGACTGGTTCTTGTGCATTGATGACCACCACTGATTAATGATGAGGACTCCTAGTTGGAGTCAAGCTACTCCATTCAGTGATTCGAATGACCTCCTTAGGCAATTTGAATTGCTCAGTCATTGTTACTGTATTGTATTGTAATTGTTCACCCTCATTGGGATATTAAGCAATGCTGCATGTTTTGCACAGTTTTACACCATATTTTCTATGTTCATCTGTTGTGATTGATTTACTTGTTCATTAGATCTGATGTGACTAATTTTACATGGTATCAGAGCCATTGTAGGGACAAGATCTCTTTTCTACAGGTGTTTTTACAAGAATATTTGAGTGAATTGCTCAAAAATTACAAAAAGTTTTGGCATGAAAGATCTCAAGGGCATTCGCTCCTGTGCATGCAAAGCTTGAAAATACATCCAATACCACTCCAGAAGCTTGAGTTTCCACATAAATCATGGATCTGATACATTGGACCCATTCAACATTCTTTGATCTCCAATCCTAAGTGTGATGCAACTCTAAAAGGGTGGATTGTTCGACCTCATTGTTCTTGGTTTATTGTGATTTGCAGGTTATTGTCTCCATCATTTCCATTCACTACTCTGCCCTTGCAAGCTTCTCTACATCGGTGTGCACTCACTCTTAGCAATGGAATACTCTTCTTCAAAGCCTATCCTCGCTCCATTCAATTATTTTGATTGGAAAGATGATATGGAGATCATATTACGTTCAAAAGGTTACTACCCAGTCACTCTTGGTCTTGAATTGGAGCCAAACACCTTGTCAAATAGAACCAAACACTACAACAAGATTGATGAAGCTTATGGTCTTCTTTGTCTCTCCATATCCAAAGATCTTCACTTCCATCTCAGCAGATTGAAGACTCCAAAAGCTATATGGGAGCAACTTGAAACACTATTTGGCAAGCAGGACGAGCTTAGGGCTTTTCAATTAGAGAATGAATTGATTGCCCTTAGTCCTGAGAATTTTGAGGCCATTAATGAATTCTTCACAAAATTCAAGAACTTGAACTTGCAGTTGAAGAACAGTGGAGTTATCAAAGAGGATAAATAATTGATCCTCTCCATTCTCAGCAAGCTTGGTAAAGATTATTCGGTATTTGTCTCTACTTTCAATTCCGGTCAGCTAACTACCCCGAATTGGAAGATGCCTACCTTGAATGCCTTCACTGAGTCCGTCACAAAAGAGCATGACAAGTTGATTCAAATGGGGTCCATAAGATCCAAAGATTCATCCCTATATGTTCAAGGACCCAAGATCTCGAATGGTAAAGGAAAGCAAAAGAAGGAGAAGCAGAAATTCAAACCTCACAAGCAAATAGAGAAAGGCAAACAGACAGATGCACCATCCAGTTCAAAGTTCAAGAAAAAGGGAAAAGAAGGTAACCAAAAATATAAATGTACTTATTGCAACTGTGGCTTTCATCCCGAAAGTTCATGTATGAAGAAGACTATAGATCAAATGGCCCTCCTTTTGGAAAAGAACAACATAACTCTTCTTGACGGTGCAAGGAAGAAGGATAGGAATGATGATCATGAAAGAGGACAAGCACTCATAGAAACTGTTTCGAAGTCCACTACTCTCTTGATAGATTCGGGTGCATCGAATCATATGGCTGCAAATATTGATTATTTTTCTTCATTCGATCCAAACAGCTCCATCCCCATCCATTTGGGAGACGACTCAAAAATTTATTCAAAGGGAAAAGGTACGATTCATGTAGATCATGGAATCTTTCAGAATGTTCTCTATGTGCCTTCCTTGGTTTCAAATCTTCTTTTTGTGTATCAAATGACACACACTGGTGAACCGAAGAAAGTTACATTCATCCCTAATACAGTTGAAATTTCTGATATCAAAAGTGGAATACTTGTTGCAGTCGGAAAGGAAAACCACACTGCAAAATGCTATGAGTTTTCACACTTTATTCCGCTTGCAAAGCCCATTTCTCTTCGCACACATAGTAATGAGGTTAGTAGGCTTTGGAATGAAATATTTGGACATATTAATTATAAGTATTTGTTGCTGCTATCAAACAATTCCATGGTAGATGGTCCTCCACAACTTCGTTCCTCGAAGGGAATATACACTAGTTGCATCATTGGGAAGCACCCCGAACACAGATTCGACCGCGAAAAAGCTAGTAGAGCTTCTACAGTTTTGGGGTTGATACATTCTGATATCAATGGTCTGCTGCCCCATACGTCATTAAATTGTTCAAGGTATGTTTTTACATTTATTGATGATTTTTCTCGCTTTACATGGGTATTCTTTCTCAAAAACAAGTCAGAAGTGCTTGGAAAATTCAAGGATTTTAAGGCTTCTGTTGAGACCACCACTGAGAGCAAGATCAAAGCTCTGAGATATGATAATGGTGGAGAATATATCAAGGCCGATTTGCTGCAACTTTGTGCCCAAAGCGGAATTCAGATCCAACATACAGTTCCCTACACACCCCAGCAGAACGGTGTAGCGAAAAGGAAAAATCGGTCACTGAAAGAGATGGCTACATGCATGATTGAATCAAAAGGTTTGGCTGCAAATCTTTGGGCTGAAGCAATCAATGTTGCTGCATACATACAGAACCGTGTTCCACATTCATCCGTGAAAGGTATGACTCCTTTCGAAGCATTCTTTGGTCACAAACCGGATGTGTCAAATGTGAGAGTTTTTGGCTCTACTGCATGGGCTAGAATTCCTTCCAAGAAGAGACGAGCTTTGGATCCAAAAAGTATTGAGTGCATATTGATAGGATATGGGGAAGAATCAAAAGCATATAAACTCATGGATATCATATCTAAAAAGATATTCATAGAGCGCAGTGTGCAATTTGAAGAACCGCTTCAAGAATTGCAACTAGTCGAGGAAGAGACTGCCGATTCACCGCCTTCACCAGAAGAAGATCCGTGCAGCGATAATGAAGGTATGAGTTCTGATATTTCTGATATTTTAGTAGCACATGATGATCATGAAATATCAAGTTCGGAATCCGACCATTATGATCCTCCTCAGTTACCAAAGTGGGCCCAAAACACTCTTCAATCTGCTGGTTCGAACCTTGGAAATCCTGCTGATCCGAGACGAACAAGAGCAGACTTTCAAAGAGCGGGTATGGCTCTTTCTATTGATGATCCATTAATTCCTGAGATTTTTTATTTGATGGCTGGTTCAGATCCCACATCATACTATTCTTCCCATCGAGATCCGATATGGAAAAATGCCATGGATGAAGAGTATAGTTCTCTTCAAAAGAACAACACATGGGAGCTAGTTTCTCTTCCACCTGGAAGAAAATTAGTAAAGTGTAAATGGGTTTACTACACAAAATTTGCTGCTGATGGATCTATCAGCAAATACAAAGCAAGGTTGGTGGCAAAAGGTTTCTCCCAAGTCCAAGGAGTGGACTACACTAAGACGTTTGCACCGATTGCAAAGATGGATTCTATCCGCCTTGTTTTGGCTATTTCCGCATCCAAGCACTGGGAAGTGCACCACATGGATGTGAAGAGTGCATTTCTACATGGAGACCTTGATGAAGAGGTATATATGCAGCAGCCAGAGGGATACACATCAGATCCATCATTAGTTTGCAGATTGAAGAAATCTTTGTATGGGTTAAAACAAGCCCCAAGAGCTTGGTACGCAAAGATGGACTCCTTCCTTCTTTCTCAGAATTTCCAAAGATGCAAATATGATCCGAATGTGTATCTTCAGTGAGTTAAAGGTAATTTGTTGGTTATTTTACGTTATGTTGATGATCTTCTCATTACTGGTAGCACTCTTACTTCAATAAACAAGCTAAAAACTGCCTTAAATCTAGCTTTTCACATGAGCGATTTGGGCTTGCTGAGTCACTTTTTGGGCTTGGAGATAGCTCAAAATTTTGATGGGATCACTATATCTCAGCAAAAATATGCTTCCGACCTGCTATTGAAGTTTAATATGGCTGAATCTAAGGCAGCCCCATTCCCATTCCTGTCAGGAATTAGTCTTGAGGAGGGAGATTCTACACTGCTTGCAGATTGCAGTATGTATCGACAGTTGATTGGTTCACTAATTTATTTGACACAGTCAAGGCCTGATATTTCATATGCCATGAGTTCCATGTCAAGGTATATGCAGAATCCCCATGAGCTTCATTGGCGGGCAGCCATGCGGATCTTGCAGTATGTGCAAGGTACGAAACATTTTGGCATACATTATGCTGCAGATTCTGAGCTTGATTTCATTGGTTTTACTGATTCAGATTGGGAAGGTGATATCATTGAACGGAAGTCCACTTCTGGTTATGTTTTCATGATTGGTCATGGTGCTATTTGCTGGTCCAGCAAAAAGAAAGCAGCCATTGCACTTTCTTCAGCAGAGGCAGAGTATCGAGGGGTAGTCAATGCCTGCATTCAGGTAGTTTGGTTGCAAGGTATTCTTTCCGAGTTTGGTTTTGGTGGCACTACTTCGACTGTCCTATTTTGTGACAATCAAAGTGCTATCAAGGTATCCACAGATCCAGTTCAGCGGCAGAGGACCAAACACATTGAGATTCATATGCATTACATTCGACAGTTGGTGCATGATCGCACCATCATTCTGCAATATTGCCCTACTGATGAGCAAATTGTAGACATCTTCACCAAGAGCTTCACTGAGAAGAAGTTCTCTTACCTTCGTTCACTGTTGGGGGTGAGTTCCATCATGGTGGAGACAGATTGATCCATTATTATACTTTAGCTTGAGGGGGGGCTTTCTTCGAACTGGGTTTTCCCTCTTTCCTCACTTAGTTTATTTTTAGCATTTTTTGGATTATTGTATTGGGGTGACCTTTGGTCTTAGTTACCAGGGCCCCACATTATTTCTTTTGCACATCATAGTCTAGCTTGAGGGGGGGTGTTCAGATATCCACATCATCTTTTTCAGGATCTTGCATGCAAATTCTAGGGTTTGCATGCACTTTGCATGCATCCCAGTCACCAGGTTGATGCCTCCAACACCTTAGCCACCTTATTCTAGAACCCGAGATCCACTTACTTCATAGTTTTATCCCTCCTAGTCAGGAAGGTGCCCACTTCTCACCTACTACCAGAGAAGGGCACACTTCTTCACCTACCACTGTAGTTCCACTTTAGTTACACTCAGTTAGCTCTGATTCTCCCTGATTTGAGGCTAGTTTCACTCTTGACTGACTGTTTCACTTCCATTGGACCTCCAGATTGACTAGATGACTTGTTCTGACTTCAGTTAGCCTCCCATGCGCCCTCCACTGAGCCCACTTCCCTATATCAGTGCTACACACTTCAGTTATACATGTTACACTCAGTTAGACTCAGATTGACACTTGGATGACTGGTTCTTGTGCATTGATGACCACCACTGATGATGAGGACTCCTAGTTGGAGTCAAGCTACTCCATTCAGTGATTCGAATGACCTCCTTAGGAAATTTGAATTGCTCAGTCATTGTTACTGTATTGTATTGTAATTATTCACCCTCATTGGGATATTGAGCACTGCTGCATGTTTTGCACAGTTTTACACCATATTTTCTATGTTCATATGTTGTGATTGATTTACTTGTTCATTAGATCTGCTGTGACTAATTTTACAGGATGCTGGATATGATCAGTTGGATCATTTATGTATGTATGCATCATGTTGGATGCTGGATATGATTAGTTGGATCATTTATATGTATTTGTATATGCATCATGGACCATGTATCTATGTATGTATCAGGTGGATACATTGTATGATCAGGTGGATCATGTATCAGGTAGATACTTGGTATGCATCAGGTAGATGCATTGTATGATCTGGATGATCATGGATGACGAGCTTCAGGATGTTGCTGTAGATGACATGCAGCAGGATGTTGCAGTGATGATGATCAATATGATCATGTATACATTAGGATGATGTATGGTGAGTATCAGGTTGATACTCTATGGCCGTGGATCAGGTTGTGCAGATGAGCATATAATTTGGCCCTGGGAGATTTGCAGATAGTCTTTCAAGGTTTTTCCTATGGCATATAATTTGGCTCTGGGATATCTAGCAAATGCTCTTCAAGGTTTTGCTCTAGGAGGACATATAATTTGGCCCTGGGAGATCTACAGATAGTCTTTCAAGGTTTTTCCTATGGAATATAATCTGGCCCTGGGATATCTGGTATATGCTCTTTCGAGGTTTTGTCCTATGGCATATAATATGTCCTTGGGAAATCCGATAGGTTGGGATGTGTGCCTGTAATAAGTCCTGGGATGCTCTTGCGGGGATTTTCCATGACCACATATAATATGTCCCTGGGAGATCCTATAGGTAGAGCTGTGTGCTCGTAATAGCCTGGGATGCTCTTGTGAGGTTTTGCAGTGACCACAAATAATCTATCCCTGGGAGATCCTATAGGTAGAGCTGTGTGCTCGTAACAACCTGGGATGCTCTTGCGAGGTTTTGTGGTGAGGTCACATATAATATGGCCCTGGGAGATCCTATAGGTAGAGCCATGTGCTCGTAATAGCCTGGGATGCTCTTTCGAGGTTTTGTGACACAGGTAATAAGTCCTAAGGATTCCACAGTATGGCTAGTGATGACGAAGACCTACAGGTGGTGGGCCTACATATAGTATGAAAAAGGACTGGCTCTGTAGAACTTCCTATGACGAGTAGATTCGGAGATTGATTGAGATCGCAGCAGCAGTGACGATGATGATGTCTCGATGATGATTATCCAGTGATGATGATCCAGAGAAGAAGACTTGTGCTAGAAGACCTGTGTCGAGAAATACCTTCCTAGTTAAGAGGGAGTGTTGATGTATATGTAACTTCATAATGTATTTCACATATATGTATATTGTATTCCTATAGAGATATTATTATTCCTCTATACGAAAGTGTAGTCGTTTATATTGTAAATGTCATAACGTATACTTGATGGGTTATTAGACCACCTTGTTGGGGTTGGCCCTGTATAAGTCATGTGGGTCAAAAGTTTATTAGACCACCCTATTGGGGGTTGGCCATGTGGGTCAAAGGGTTATTAGACCACCCTAGTGGGGGTCGGCCCAGTCAACATTATGTTAAGTGGTTAAGTTGAGGTCGATCTAGTTGAGTAAAGGTCAAGTCAAGTTAGTGTATAAATAGAGAGTGTGTCTCTCTTATTTTACACATTCTATTCTCTCACTCACACTTGGGAGAGTGGCGCACTTGTGGAGGAGGAGGCACTGCTGCTAGGAGAAGACTATCTCTTGTATTCTGGTTGTATCATTTCTCTATCTATCTCTGAGGAAGTTATTGGGGTTTTTCACCTTTATGGTTTTTCCCAAGTAAACTCTGTGTCTCTTGTGTGCTTGCATTATTGTGTCCATGATTGATATGCTGTAGATTTGTTGTACATGTTGTTCTCTCAGTTAAGATCCTAGATCAGATTGAAGTAAATTCTGAAAATTTAACATTTTGCACCACTTCTTTTGACTCTGACGCTTCTTCTAATAGTGCAGTTTTGACCACGTGGTTCTAAATCTACAGTGGCACATCCTTTGCACCATTCTTATTCTTTACTCTTTTCTCCTGTAGCTGTAATTTTTCCACTTCATCCTTAACTGCTTCCACTACCTCTGGTTGTCCTTAGTACTTCGTCTTTACTAAGGGGACATGTCCTTTCATGTCAACTTTGCTTCTCTCCATACCCTCCTTTCAGGAATTGCGGAGTTGCCTCTACCAAAACTGGTCAATGTTAGGCCTCTCCTAACTGTACTTTCACCATGAAAAATCCCACTACTTGGGCTGCGCCCAACAACCATCTTCAAATGCAAACCTTCAAAAAATTGGTAATTCTGATGAAGGAATAAGAAACATAGAGACGATGGGAGTTTGAATCTTTCTAGGGGGTTGAATTCATCCAACTATTCATCGATATCCTATGTTATGAAACTGCAAGTGTCCCATTTAGGGAATCCATTTGGTATGGGATTCAAATGGAGTAGAAATCTCATCAAAGTTCCATATAATTTTGTATCATATTCATACCCCAATACAAATCACAACATGGAGTTGGATCTCTTAGAAGTTTCAAAAAAGACAACCGTACTATATGGGGGATCTGATTACGGAATAACCATTTATGGTTCTAGATGTTTTTACAATGCTAGGAATTTATTAGATGGCTTCGGAGTTTGATAGGCATGGGATACTTTCTTTTTATTCATAGTTTGGGCATTCACAAATTTAGGAATGCAAAATATTTTCTGCAGGGATTCGGCCTCAATATGGTATAAGAATTTAGAGAGGTCAGATCATATAATGTCATTTTACTTTGGTGAATAATGGGAGGCACACTAGATACCAAATTCGGGAAAATATACCATGTAGTGCAATACATGTGTAGATAGGTTGGAATTCCATAGGTGACAAGGGCCCTGATCTGCAATTTCTAGGGTTTGGGATTCTTTGAAGACTAGACTTAGGTATGAATGTACTATTAAAGTGTCAACAATATTAGCATGGTGATGATATATACATTCATGTCCAACAAATTTTCCTTTAAGGAGTGTATTTTTGTCTTTTTGAGTGAGGGTGGTTTTCGGGGAAATGGTGACTCATAAAGAAAACGTTCTTCACTCGTCAATTGAGGGTAATTCTACGGTTTTTTAACATAGACATAAAATGCAAGGGATTCTACAGAATGAATACCATAATACCCATATGGCTAGCATGGAGGCGAGTTGGAGTTCGAGCTGGCGTTGACTGGTGACATGCACAAGGTATCTGAAAGTTGAGGACTTTGCTTCACATGGAAAGAGAGAATTTAAGATGGATAAGCTTGATTTGTGTAATGGTTTAAAATATTTAAAATTGGACACATCATGAGCTTCCATTTTCTTTAAAGCAACTAATGGCGGGAAAACGACTAGGGCCACTATACAAGTGTAGAGGAGGTGTCAAGTTGACGTGGCTATTGTATTTCTGGCACAAAATAACTTTTTGGGTAGAAACTACCCTTTTTTCACTAAGGAAGGAATGCGCATGATGTTCTACGGTATTCAAAAAGGTCCTTTTGGGGGTGTGGACAATGTAAAACGAACACATGTACGAGGAAGTTTCAAGAGAAATACATGCCTGAGCAAATGTTTTCCTCGTGCATATTTATCGGGCATGATCTGATGTGACATATTTGATTAGCTTGCCACCAAACTTACTTAACAATCCATCATCTTTCTAGGGTGTGATTAAACTCAGCCATCAATATTTCCCAAACCTTATGGTTATGCATTCCTGACACCTGGTGCCCAAAATTTAAGGCTTTTGATCACCTATGTTTGTTCATATGCATTTGGAGGTTGCTTGTGAATTATTTTTTTATCTCCCCCAAAGAAAATCAGAACTTGGTGAACCCTTCAGTATTCAAACTCTTGATGTTGAGGCCTTTAAAAATATTAGTACTAACATTGGCTCCTACAGGGACAACTATCTTTTTCTAGGTTGCTGAGAATTGTAGATCTAGTGCCTTCTATTGGGTTATGGAGCCTTATTCTTTTAGGGACTTAACACATTGAACACAATTTCATCTTTGTAAGTTCATTTACAAACTTTGGAAAATAAAAACTAGAAAATAACTGCCAAAAAGAAGTGAAAAAAGGAATGACAATAGAAATCCAAAGTGCTTGTAATCTGCTATCTAAATATTTTGGGAATGATTATTTGAGATCCTAGTACAAGAAGAAGCATTTGAGCATTATCCCATTAAAAATATGCTCCAACATTTCCCCATGTATCTCATAAAGTGTGAAAGTGTTGTTATCCCGCATTGTTGCTATGAGATATGGACCAATCAACATATTTTAAAGCTTTCCATTCTTGGATTTGTTTCCATTATTTCCTTTGTCTTCTCTCCTCGAGTCCCACTTCAAAACTATGTCGCCAATTTGAAAATCTCTTTCTATATCCTTTTTATCAAAATTGGCCTTCATCTTTCTCTGAAACTCTTGTAATGTTATGCTCTCTCTCTCTCTCTCTCTCTCTCTCTCCTGTTGAAGTTATATCAATTCATACAATCTCTTGATCATGTTATCTAGTTATTCTAACTCATTCTAGATCAAATTTAACAAAAGAAGTCCTAACTAGATTGTCATGATTGGTTCTCTACCATAGACTAGTTGGAAATGAGATGTTCCAATTGATCTTTTTATACTTATTCTATCATCCCAGAGGATATACTTCAAATTTACATCGTAGGATTTATTGTTCTCTGTCAACATTGTTTTGATTATCCTTAGCAGGATTTTTTTTGAAGACTCAACTAACCCATTTCCTTGAGTATAGTATGGCATGGAGTGTCCCAACTCAATGTTATATTTTTGATAAAATTATATCATCTTGACTAACTTGAAATCTTGGGAATTTTCAATTATGATCTTCATTGGGCATGTAAATCTTGATAGAATATTTTCCTCCAAGAATTTTATGATCACTGTATCATTTACTATCCTTGTTGGGACTGCTTCAACCCATTTAGTCAAGTAATTAGTTATTGTCAAGATCTATCTATGTTGACCACTAGAATTGGGATTTATTTATCCAATAAAATCCAAGCCCTGTTGGTTGTGGAGCCAGATCTTCCAGTCTCATAGATGATATTGTCTTAATTCCAGCTAGAGCTTCTAGATATCTTCTTCCAGGTTGTCATTACAAACATGGTTATGGAGGCACTGATTGTACCTTGATTTTTGCAAGTTACCATCAAGCTACTATACCTGGGATCACCTATTGATTTTAAAATGACAAATCGTGACTGAATTTGAGAAGAAATGCAGCCTATATTTGATGGGAATGGGAGCGCCCTCGACATAGATAGTTCAGATCATCCTTGGGGGGAAATATACATTCAATATGGATAGCTAGAAACATCCCTACATTGTTTCCTTTGGTTAGCCCTCTTATACCTTCGAAGGTTAAGATTGATTTATGTTCTTGGATATTAATCATCGGCAGTGAGGAAATATTGCTTAACTTCATTGTTTCCCTTAATGCCTCCAATGATTAATATCTACTTCATGGAGATGCACTTTTACATATGAGCCATCCGAGGAAGGACCACCTCTTTATCTCACTTACACCTCTAGGTGCCTCCAATGACCCATATTTATTTCCTCTTGATTTATAACTTGATCGGGTCCATTGGCAGAGAGATCTGCCTTCATATTTGTCATGTGAATTGGGACCTCCAATAGTTCATATCTGTTCCATTCGATCACAGGATGGCATCTGGGTTGTCAACTAAATATTTCCATATGTGTAGTTGTCGGTCCTCTTAGGGCCTCCAATGGTTTAGATTCATTTTTAATCATCTTGTATGATTACATATGAGCCATTGACGGGAAGGCTTATCCATCACTATTGATCTAGTTACTTTCTGTGAACAATTCAAGCTTTCAAGCTTGCTTACATAAAGTATATAAGAAAGTATTGATTCTATTGGAGATGTATGAAGTTGAGGTTCTTAATTAAGGGAATTCATTAACTATGGGGCATGCTTTTCATTGTTCATCAAAGGATATTAAAAACAAATTACTGAAGGATATTCCAGTCCACGAAACTTCTCATTTGATATGGTCTCTTTTGTTTATTCCATGTTGATATGTACCTCATCATTTAAGGCCTGAAAATTATAACAAGAGAAATAGATGCAAAGCAGCTAGTCCCTTCCTTAATATTATGTTTATAATTAAGATATGATTTATACGTTTATAACTAGGATATGATTTATATGTTTATAATTATTTTAGAATATATGATATTATTTTTGTTACTTATATATTATTAAAAATAAGTCTATTAATAAAAGCTAATTCATATCGTTATTTGAAAGAGTTACGCACTTTCCGTATAGTTAAAGTGGTGTTAAAATTCTAAATATTAAATATATACAACTAAACAAAAGTATGATAAATGTGCATGTCTATATTTACCATTTTAAAGTATATGTTATGTCAAATATATATATTTTGTAGAAATATTAAACTAAATGTGTATCATTATAAATTTCAAGGTGTATAATATTTAAAAATATATATTTTGTAAAAATAAAAATAATTATAAATAATAATGTGCAATTATATCTTACATGTTCCTAAAAACCAAGTCAAATATATGGTATTAATTAAAAATACATACGTCAATAATATATATATATATATATATTGTAACCACAAAAGTTTATATATATTAGTGCTAAGTAAAAAAAAAAAAAAATGTATATTAAAGAAACTTATATTCATATATTCTTATTAATTAAAAAGATATATGCTAATAAAAAGACAAACATATGTGTATACATTGTCCATGTACTATGAAATCTTGTGTATATTAGCATTACATTAAAATGAATAAATGGTTACTATTAATTCATAAAAAGTGTTATATATATATATATATATATGCGTATCATTATAAATTTCATGGTGTATAATATTTAAAAATATATATTTTGTAAAAATAAAAATAATTATAAATAATAATGTGCAATTATATCTTACATGTTCATTAAAACCAAGTCAAATATATGGTATTAATTAAAAATACATATGTCAATAAAATATATATATATATATATAGTGTAACCACAAAAGTTTATATATATTAGTGCTAAGTAAAAAGAAAAAAAATGTATATTAAAGAAACTTATATTCATATATTCTTATTAATTAAAAAGAGATATGCTAATAAAAAGACAAACATATGTTTATACATTGTCCATGTACTATAAAATCTTGTGTATATTAGCATTACATTAAAAGGAATAAATGGTTACTATTAATTCATAAAAAGTGTTATATATATATATATATATATATATATATTCCAAGGAAAAAAATACTTTTATTCATCGAATAAAACATTGGACTGCTCATACGAGATTACATAAAAAAGACTGGCATCATTATTTCAGTCTGGTTACATAAAGATGCTCTTATGAGCTTACATCAAAAAGTTGTCATCATCCTTCTAGTCTGAACCTTACATATATCTTCTATCTATCAATTTGCTAAAACATTTCAGTACAGTTTTATACAAGATCTGGAGATTTGATTTTCTCCATTGCATTCTATTTCCATGAACCCTGGTTGAATAGCTAGAGCAAGCTTTGACAATGAGTTTGCTTCAATATTTAATTCTCTGTAGATGTGGCTGAATGTGGCTCCTTCAAAGCTGGATTTCATTTCCTTGATTTCTCTTAGGAGGTTTTGTAAATTTGGAACTCTGATCTCATTCAGCTCGTTCGCCCAGTCGATCACCACCTTTGAGTCTCCAAAGATTTCAATTTTTGTTATCTGGGCATTTTTGGCTATTTTTAAGACTGCCCATAGTGCAGCTAGCTCTGCTTTGTTGTTTGTTGCAACTCCTGTAGCATACTTAAAGCACATATTTTTTGTGTTGTTCTGACAGATGAAGCCACCTGCTCCTCCGAATTGTGGGTTTCCTTGGCTTGCCCCATCGAAGAAGGCCCACATGATATTCTTATTGATTTCTGGAGCAGAGATATTCCTTGGTTTTTTTTATTTGGGCGAGTGTTTGTGCTCCTATAAGTTTTTTAACAAGAGTGCACTAGTAAGATTAGGTGTCATAAACACATTTTGGAAGATAGCATTATTCCGAGCTGTCCAGATGCTAAAGACAAAAAGGGTTGGAAAGGCATCATAGTTGCGTACCTCGGGATTGCTCCACCAGTCTTTGGCGCGATGTTCCAATGACAGTGAGACTAGAGATGAAGGTAATTTACAACATTGGTCACTAAGTTCCAAATTGAACCTGCATAAGGGAAAGTTTCAAATAGATGAGAAGAGGTTTCATCATGTGTTTTGCATAAAACACATATGCCAGGACCTTCAAAGCCTCTTTTTTTTAGTACATCCCAAGTGAGAAGTTTGTTAGTCGGTGCCAACCACAGAGTGATTTTAGTTTTTAGAGGACTGTGAGTTTTTCAAAGTTTTTGCCACCACCACTTCTTTACTTCTCTAGATTGTTCGATGCATTCAACTTCTTATCCGAGTTTTGCTGTGTAATCACCATTATGGGCATTCTTGGTCCTGATTAGTTTGTCCTCTGATTCTTCTGTCAATTGTATAAAATTTGCATTCAAGGTGTGGGTATACAAATCCCATTCAATTTTTTCTTCTTTGTCCAGCCCTAAGTCAATGCCGGACTTCCTACCTGGTTTGTCACTTGTTGACAAAGGGCAAGTAAGAGCATCGGCTAAAAAACTAATTCTATGGGACTTCAGCTTAACTAGAAGGGGATCAGAGAGTTTGTAGTGACCTCCACTACCTGACCAAGGGTCCTCTCCGATTCTTACTCTTTTTCCATTTCCAATCTTCCATGCTACCCAGTTCCCAATCAGGGGAAAAGAAATTACCAATGCTTTCCATCCAACAAATCCATTTTTATAAGATTTAACTGGGTTTCTGAACCAACTTATTAAGGAAGAGTCAGGACAGTATTTGGAGATCATGACCTTCCCCCACAGTGACTCAGGAAGCTGGTTCATCCTCTAAAGGGATCTAGCTACTAGAGCTTTACAGAAAAGAGAAGGGTCTTTTATACCCCAACCTCGTATTTCCTTTGGTAAAGACATTGTTGTCCACTTGACTAGAGGTATTCCTTTTTTTTTCCTGCTAGCTATCCAGAGAAAGGAGAAACATTTTTTCCTTATATTTGTGAGGATTCCTTTGGGTATATAGGTTATCATAGCCCAGTAGACTTGGATACTCTGGAGTACTGAATTTATCAGCACTAGCCTACCTCCATGAGAAAGGAAACGATTGGACCATGAATCAATTCTGGCGTCGACCTTCTTGACTAACCATGCTCAGTCCTGGAAAGAATAGCTATTGGGTTTGAGGAAGAGCCCTAGGTACTTAATGCCATCCTTAATGGGAGAGTTAGGGCATGGAAGGACTGAGGCAGAAGAGAGTAAAAGGTCACTTGATAAATCGTTAAAGGCTAAGTTGGAATTATGGATGTTGATCTCCATGCCTGTAGCTTTCTTATAGGTTTCAAGGATTGTAGTGTAGGCCCTTAAATTTCTAGCAATGCCTTTTCCAAACATTAAGATGTCATCAACAAAGAGTGTGTGTGTAAGTTCTACTTTGATCGAAACCCATACTCCTTCAATTTTTCTTTTTGTCTTCGCATCCAAAATTAAACGGCTCAGGGATTTTGCAATTAGCAAAAAAAGGAAGGGGGACAGGGGACATCCCTGACGCAAGCCTCTAGTGGGGAACATGAAGTTTGTAGGGGAGCCATTCACAAGTATTGCAAGATTGGTTGAAAGTATGCATCCCATTATCCAGTTTACCATTTTCAGGTCCATTCCTATCTGGATGAGGACCAGTCTTAAAAAGGTCCAGTCCACTCTATCGTAGGCCTTGGAGAGGTCAAGCTTAAGGGAAAAGGCACACAAATTTTCTTTATTGATGGTGTGTAATGATTCCTGTGCCAGGGAAACTGCATCATGGATCTGTCTGTTATTGAGGAGCCCAAACTACTCTTCAGAGATTATTTCGCTCAGAAGTGGCTTCACTCTTTGAGCTGTGGTTTTGGAGATTATTTTGTAGATACGTTTGCAGCAGGATATCGGCCTAAAGTCATCAAAGGTGGAGGCCTCTTGCTTTTTTGGGATTAAGGTAATGAACATAGAATTCATGGATCCCAACAGTTTACCTTCCTTCTGGGATTGTTGAACTACCTTCAAAATATCTCCCTTTAGCAAATCATAGAAGCACAGGAAAAAAACAACCAAGAACCCATCTGGACCTGGGATTTTTCCTTTTTGGAAGAAGAAGAGTATGCATTTTAAGTCCTCCTCAGTAATTTCTTTGATAATTTCCTCATTCATTTCGTCAGTAATCAAATGAGGGAAGGTTTTCAACACTTCTAGGATCTCTGAAATAGAGCTACCTTGGTACTCTCTAAAAATGGAAGAGAAATGTTTTTCCTCCTCCCTAGATTTATCTACGTAAGAGGTGACCATGTTACCATTTCCATCCTTAATTTCGGTGATCATGTTGATGCTTCTTCTGTGTGATGCATATTTGTGAAAAAATTTAGTATTTCTATCTCCTTCAGCCAACCATAAGGCTCTACTTTTAAACCTCCACTTCCTTTCTTCTTGTAGAAGAAGTGCATCTTTCTTGGTTTCCATCGTAGCTAGTCTTCTAATTTTCTTCATGAGAGAAGACCCCGGCAGTATTATTTTTGAAAAAAGCCTCGATTTCTGCTTCCACCTCCTTCAATTCCTTTTGAAAAGCCACTTTATGTTTTTATTGTCCCACTCCTTGGAGGCTTTTTTAACCTGCTTCAAATTGTCCATAAACTGTTGCATGAAGGATACACCCCTAGTTTCAGTTAGAGGGTTCTAGGTAGAGGTAACTAACTTCTTGTAATATTCATCATCATCCCAGAGAGGGTTGTATATGAAGGGCGCAGGGGGCTTTTCTTCAGGGAAGTAGATTTCTAGGGTTATAGGACTGTGGTCTGAAGAGCCACCAGATTTGACTAAGGATTTTAAAATCAAATGATTGTTTACCAAGGAATCGCTGGCTAGGAATCTATCCATCCTTTTGGATATGGCCTGGTTCCCACCCTATTTATTTCTCCAGGTTGGCTCCAGTTTTACTGGTGTAATGTCTACAAGTTCTTTTTGTTCGAACAAATTAGTGAAAAACAGACTTAGCGAGTCTGCCCTTGCCTTCTTACCCCAAAATTTCGTAGTGGACAGAGTTAAATTCGGGTCTCCTCCTAGAATTAAGTTTGGATTGGAGAAGAAGCTGGATTTGCAAGGGTTTCCCAATAGGGTTTCATGTTAAAATAAGGGTCGTAGACATTTAGGATTGAAAAGATGAGCCCTAAGGACAAAACTTCCAGTTTCGTGCCAATGGCCGAGTCGAGAAGGACCGAATTATGCAAGATGAGTTCAAGGCTTCAGGAAGTTAGCATCCCTCCCAAGTTTCCAGAAGCGTCCAGGCTAACCATCTTCCAATATTTAGAAAAAAGATGTATGATTTCTTCTACCTTCTTCACCTCCATCATCGTTTATTGTAATAAACGTACAGACGGTTTAAGCTTGGTTACCACCCTTTTGAGGGGACTTTGTTTGGAGGCTCCACCCAACCCCCTTATGTTTAAGGAGAGGATTAACATTAAGAACCCTTAGGTAGGGATTTTACTCTAAGCGCCCATGTAATGGTAGACTATTTGCCATTTTGATGTCTGCAACTGCTTGTTTTTTAGCTTTAGATAGAAAGGAGATTCTTCCCATCTGAATTTTGGGTGTAGGATCTAGAGCTAAGCCCCCTGACGAGGTTATGGGCTCTTCTCTTCAAACGTTCGAGTGGGAACGCAGATTATATACCTTCCTTTGAGGGCCTAGGGAGGATGGAGGGAAGCCAGAGGAAAAAGAATTAGGAGGGTTTCCAGAACTACTGGAGGTGGAACGTACAACAATAAAGGAGAAGTAGGGAACAATGTTATATATATATATATATAAAGTGTTATATATATATATATATATATATATATATATATATATATATATATATATTGTGTAACCACAAAAGTTTAGTGCTAAGTCAAAAGAAAAAAATGTATATTAAAGAAACTTATATTCATATATTCTTCTTAATTAAAAATATATATGCTAATAAAAAGACAAGCATATGTTTATACCTTGTCTATGTAATATAAAATCTTGTGTATATTAGTGTTAGGTTAAAATGAAGAAATGGTTACTATTAGTTCATAAAAAATGTTATATATATATATATATATATCATTGATTGAGTTTTTAGAATTAGAAATTAATTTTATAGTGAATATGGTAGATTGAACAAAATGGTATCATTAATAGAATTGTACTTATAATTAATGACAGTGTACAAAAATGATAGTATTCATTAGCATTAATGAAACCTTTAATACAAAGACCACATGTCAAGCAAGAAAAAATATTTGAATTTTTAAATTTTTAAATTATTATTTCATTGAAACAATTTCAGAAGTGTTCAACAATGATAGTATTCATTAGCATTAATGAAACCTTTAGTACAAAGACCACATGTCAAGCTATAATTTTTTTTTGAAATTTTAAAATTTTAAAAATTATTTTGTTTAAAAAATTTCACATCCAACAAGGGGGAATTTGTGAGTTCAAGGCCTTTAACTAAACATAAAATATAAATAACCAATTTTAAATATTCAACAAAATAATTCATATTTTCAAAATATAAAATTTGAGAAACATTATGATTTTTTTTAGGATTAATTTAAAGTCAACGTTTATGTATGACCAACTGATTGCTACATTCCCTTCCTTGAAAGGGACTAATAATATAAAATACATGTTGGAACGATTATGATAACCCATATTCAAGCCTTCATAGACTACTGGCCTTCTAAAAAGAATCTTTAATTTATGTGTGATGAATAAGTTCCCATTTTTTATATCATTTTAATTTTCACCAAAATAAGGAACAATAATTTGGGAGGTGCATTTCACCATCTTTTGAATGGAAACATTTATGTGCTAAATTGTGGCATGTGAACATTTCATGGTAGCCATTGAGGATGAAGAACTAAGAACCGTCATTGAAGCGTTTGAAGTTGTCCTCACTCGGATTGAGAAGAGGCTTGGAGGAGTTCCTTGGATTGTCTATGGGGTGAGTGAGCATCCCAATGGATAAATCATTGTCCTGGGAGGAGGGTCAAAGAATCAGTTCTAAAGGACTCATAAGAGGGTGGAATTTGTAAGGATAATGAAACTGGATATGTATTCTTTGGGTTACCAAAAAGATGTCACCATTTTGGAAGAGGAGTTAGGAATAATTATTCAGTCTTCAACTGTAGATTTATTTCGGAAGCATATACTTGATGGAAAGTGGGAAGAAATTGTTGTTACATTGCAAGTCATTGATCAGGTGGGGGTGTAGGGAAACACACTTAAGGATACATCTTTTATGATTTTGTAGAGGAAGTTATTTGAACAATTGGAGAAAGGTAGCATTCTTGAAGCTAAGAAAACTCTTAGGTTAGAGATTGATATAGGAGCATCCTGCCTTCAAACCCTTGTACTTTTGATCAAACCTAGGAGGGGTCTTCATTTTCTGAATTAATGGTTCTTTGAATGAAATATTGTACGAATACTTTGGTTTTATAGTGTGATACTAGATAGATGATGAGTCATTAGTTATATGGGTGATGAGTCAATAAGTAGTTAAGAGTGATTGAGTGAGTCATGTAACTAAGTCCACATCTAATGGAAGCGAGTCATAGGATATGATTGAGATTTTTCTATATTTAGAATTAGTTAGCAGGATGATAGGAGTGTGTTGAGAGTTTATTGGATCTGAGCCAACATTGGTTTCTAAATCCTACTATGTATAAATGTGTCACCCTACGAGGCATAGAGTCTGGCCAAACAGTGAGAAATCAAGCCAAGTAAGGCGACCATATTTGTATCATACCTGAGAGGATCAGAACACAGGTTTTGAGGTAGTTATGAATGTACATGTCTCTTATGCTTGAATGAAGAAGGAATATTTTTGCATGTCTCTGTGTAAATGGATAATTAACTCTCTGTGTGTCTAATTCATGAATCAATTGATAGTTGAATACTTGCTAGTATATTGATAAATTTGTGTGTATGAACAACCTGGAGTTAGGGTTTCATAGAATTGAATGTTGCAAAGATGGTTGGTTGATATTTGTGCATGAGAACATGAATCAAAGGTTGTAATTTGAAGTGTAAACCCTTGAGTCATCGATCACTGGAAGGAAGGATGCATTGTGTATACGAATGTTGCAAAGCTGCATGGAAGGTCTAGCTATGAGGATGATGATCAGATCCAGTGAAGCAGATCAAGTCCGATGAAGATCGATTGAGTTGATTGATCAATTCTCTGATCAATCAAAACACAGTTGAAGATGTTGGTTTCAGTTCATTCTACAGAGGTTGAATGGACCAGATCGAACGACGCAGAAAGGATCTCGTTGGGTGAACATGCGTGGAAGATAGATCTTCGCAAATACAAAGTTAAACGTTCTGCATTGATAGCATATTGATGGACGAGAGAAGTCTCTGAAGAGATCAACAACTAGTATATTTTTCCATAGGAGAAATAAGTTGGGAGTTAACGACCACAACGGATGCGATGATTCCATCATTTGTTTTGATCCGACGATCGAATAAAGTTGTGGAAGGAACACTTGCAATCCAATGGTCCAAGATGATTGCAGAAGGAACTTTGAGGGAGGCAATTGCGGAAGCCAATTGCATAAGCGGAAGTAAATTTGTGGATGCCAATTGCAGAATAAAGTTGCGGAAGCACGCCCGCAATTGCAGAAGGAATTTTGTTGCGGAAAGGTAATTGCAGAAAGTAGGTTGAGGAAGGTGAATTGTGGAAGAACACATTAGCTGGTTTTTTGCTAAGTTTTGTGATTCTGCTAAGTATGGAATCATCCTAATCCCGGGGAAAGTGGGTTGGATTGGTTTTGCTGATCCCACCTGCATCAGATATATATCTGCTACACTTGAACTAAAAGAGAGTACATGAACTAATGCAAGATGCATCATGTTTCCTTCACGACGCGAGGATCTTAGATATTCAAAGTAGGGGAATCCAAATTCCAATCAATGGGTGAAAGTTTTGCTAGAAACCCAACAATTATAACCACAATCTACAATTATCCCAGAAAAGAAGTTTTTAATTATAGGGAAAATTAGTTTGTAATTACTTCATAAATCCCTCGAATTCCTCTCTATGCAACCCATTAATGAAAATCAAGAAAATTAAAGTCTATTTTATATTAAATTTAATGTAAATTATAAGAGGATATGTAGAAGGTACGATTGACCTTTCCTATATCACTGGGTATATGTGGAAGGGACAACCGGCCTTTCTTACATCACTAGGTATATGTAGAAGGGATGGCCAACCTTTCCTATATTAGTGGGTATATGTAGAAGGGATGACCGAACTTTCTTGTATCACTAAGTATATGTCAAAGGGATGCCCTACCTTTCCTTTATTACTAAGTATACATAGAAGGGACATACCCTCCCTATATTACAGAATATACATAGAAGAGGCAACCGACACATCCTCCATGATAGAAATCATGTTGATATGTCAACTGAAACTTCCTTTTCCATAGACTTCTAATCGATTGAATGGCCTAACCATCCTCCATGACATAATTTGTGTACAAGAGTTAGATGACGAATCCTCCAACATAAAGTTCTCATGCACTAAAACAAGGCAAAAGTGGATGTCGAAAATTCTTAGACGTTGATCATTCTAAGGATGGTGTTTTATCCCTAAGCATTGGTATAACATTATTGAAAGTATCCTATATTTATTTAACAGGTTAACCACATAGAAGTAGCTGTCGATACTTCCATCGACATAAACAATGTTTGTTAATAGAACTATCTTAGTTGATGTCGTAATGTGGCGTAATATTGAGAAGACCTATTCAATATTTATCCATTATTAGATTTAAAGGTTCTAAATATGCATTCTTAGAATGACAAGGATTATTTAGAATATCATATTTTCCGTCCAAATTGAACTAGTGGATGAAAGGTCACTCCATTCTTGAGAATATTTAAATTAGTTGACCAAAGAATCTATCCATGACCTTTTTGTATCTCAAAATATGATATGTTTTGGATGCATTGACCAATGTTTTCATTATCATGGAGTTTGACAATTTTTCTCTTCATAGTTCTCTCACGTGGAAACTAAACAAGAAAGTGTTATACAACACATATTTAATGATGGTAGGAAAACCTAGTGTCCTGGAAACTAAACAAGAAAGTATTGTAATACAACACATATTACAACTAATTTGGCACTTGAAACACATAATCTATATAAATAAATGATAGGTAGGAAAACCTAGTGTCCTGGAAAAATGAGGTCTTGAGAGCCGACACAGTGAAGCTGACTTACTGGTGCTGGGATGAGGACTCCAATTTTGTGATGCCATTTTGTTTACTGAAGTTTATTCTCTCTCTAGCCCTTGATAGGTCTTTTTGGAATCCACAGAAGAAGTCACTCGATGCTCCACTCGTCTAATCCTAGGTGTGACTTCCCTTTTCAACTTGTGAATATTTTCTTGCAGCTCCTCGATCAACTCCCCATGTTCACACCCACGACCATGCAAACACCATGATTTTTACCTCCATCATAGAAATTTTGGAATTGGCTCTTTCAAGTTTAGCATGAGCGTCTTCATACCTTTGAATTGACCTTCTTATATATTCCTCTGTATGTTGCTTGACATCATGTTTCCATTGTTCTAAATTTCTCAATGAGAACCCTACCTTTTCCTCCAATTATGTGATCCTTCTCTCATGTTGCAATGGAAATATCCAAGAATGAGAGATGGAGCCAGCAATGAATCCAACTCTGCAACAAACCAAAATACAAACCCAAGAACCATCTATAGAGATGTCTCTAGTTCCAATCCAGTCACAAATTTTTCACCACTGCTTTTCCATGTCCCTAGCTCTCTAAATTACAATAGTTTGAATTGAAAACTCTCCAACCACCCTGGTTTCCATTTCATGCGATGTCCCACATACTTCAGGAGAGGAGTGAAGAGACACATTCAAGCCGTTGTGGAAAGGTATGATAATCTTGTACCACCTTGTGTCATGATGGGAGGAATGGTTAACACTTGTCAAATTGGCTTGCATCATGTGTACTTTTGAGATATCTTAACCAATGCTAGGGGGATGCGGGAAGGATTGGATTACAAGATCATATGGATTGTAAATTAAATGTTGATGGTAGGCAGGTCTAATTCAACATTATGGAGCCTTGCATGAACAATTTTGATGTGCCTTGGCCATTTATGATGGCCATGACTGCAATTTCCTGTTAAAATCGCCAATTAAGATCACACTTTTTAATTGGAAATCCTAGTTTTGCAATTGGGAAACACACATTTTTGAATCAAAAACCTCAATTTCATAATCGAAAAATGCAATTTTCAAATAAAAAATTACACTTTTCGAATAAAAAATTGCACTTTTGGGGTTCATTATGAATCATCAATTGCACTTTTTGAACCCGCTTTGAAACTTTTTGCACTTTAGAAAGGTTGTTTTTGGGCTTTAGAAAGTGTGTTTTGGGACTTTTTTAGTCTAGATTCTGCGTAATATATCCAAATTTAATTAAATGGGCATTTCTAGTAACTAATGTTCTTAACAATAATTTAAACTAAAAGTAAATGTTGATATCAAGCCCTACAAAGGTGAGTAGACATGGTTAATTTGAATCATTGGTTATAGTAGTTAAAATCCTACTTCAACATGCATATTTGATGAGAGGAACTTGATCTCACATACCTCATGGTAAGTGTACATTGATTGTCTCATACTTCATGATCAAGATATTATGGAAGATATGTAAAAATGAGCTCAAGTTAGAAGAACATTCATTATTGTGTGAGGCATAGTTTGAATTCTTAGTTAATGAAGTTAATGGTAGATATTATTTTTTAGTGATAAATACCTATATTTAAAAACATAAATTTATTATTAATATAAATTGATCATAATCCCAAATTCATTAAAATAAGAAAAACTAAAAAACAAATATAATATTTAAAAATCTAAAATTTAAAATAAATATATAATAGTTTATTTTATTAATTATTTTTATATATTTTATTTTACAATACATATATCTCCCATATATATCTCTCTATAAAAACACCACATTTTCATTTCCAAATTCATCACATTTTTCTTTAAAATATACACATGCTCGTTATTTCATGTTGAATGACGAACAATCAACCAACTGAATTAGTAGGGATGACTTTCGGTACGAAGGGAACGGGGTGGGGCTATTACGGACCCATAGATGATAAAAATTCAACTTAATATGAAATCTCTTTGTTTACTCCTTAATTATTAAGATAGATAAAAAGGACATCATGATTTATATAAAGGACCACTAATGTTAACTTTTTTTTGGCAATCTAAAGTTTAAAGGTTCACATTGCAAGTAGTACACTCATTTTCTTCACTTGACATATTAACATGATTTATATAAAGGACCACTAATGTCAACCTTTTTTTTTTTTTGACAATCTAAAGTTTAAAGATTCACATTGCAAGTAGTACAATCATTTTCTTCACTTGCCATATTAAGTGGGAAAACTATTTTCATATTTACTTCTATGTACTTTTACTAAGTTAAATATTTTGTTTTTATATCTTTTTAAAATATTTCCAAACGCTAATTTTTATGGGTACTCCAATATTAATGGTGGTTTAATATTTGACTTTCTACATTTTTTCATTTTAATTGTACTATTTAGTATTATTAAGTGGATGTTGTCCATTGGTTGTAGCTTGGGTGGTTAAGAGGAATGATTGTTTCCCTTCTCACTCAAGTTCAATTCTTATAAGTGATATGATGTGCTTGTTGAGCCCATATTGTAATGATTCTATTTATGACTATATCTTGATTCTCTACTTAGAATAGCAAGTGTTAGCATTCTTCCGGTGGACTATCCCTCTAACAAATAGTGAACCACCATTTTAAAAAAAAATAGATGATTTTCAACAATCA
Organism: Larix kaempferi; assembly: GCA_027924585.1. Lineage (NCBI taxonomy): Eukaryota > Viridiplantae > Streptophyta > Pinopsida > Pinales > Pinaceae > Larix > Larix kaempferi. The sequence goes on along the minus strand of BSBM01001567.1, from coordinate 6,132,306 downwards.
TAGCTCCATTGTCATGATAATTAAACAAACAAATTATATACATTAGTTATTTCAAAGATTCACAAAATTGATGACTCCATATCCTTCTTAAATAAACATTGAAATCATTAGAATGTGAATAACAACAATAATTACATGTTGAAATATTTCTCTTTTAAACCAATTAACAATAGCCATTATATTGAGCTTATTGAAATAAAGACCTATTGAGCTTACTGAAATAATGATATATATTAAACATTAAGAGATATAAAAACAATTTTATATATAAATTTTAAAATATTAATATTTTAAATTGAAATAAATTTACATTATCTAAAAATAAAAATAAAAATTATATATAATTTTCTCATACTTTTCACTATAAGTTGTTTTAATGACACCAATAGAATTACCCATTTCTCTAATTCACCCACCCCATGTTGACAAAACATTTTAACTTTTACTTAAACTATGTGCTTGCATTGTAAAGGGTCTTTGGAGAGGTTTGAAGCCCCAACCTTCCACATGAAATTATATTTCATTGACCCATGAATCATATAAAACCTAAATTATGTTTTTGTATGTTTTGAAGAGAACATTGAGTGGGCCTCCATTTATATGCGAGTGTGCAAGTAGCGCTATTTATGGTTCAAACATTTACAAAGTACTTCCAAGTGCCTCGTGACTATTTTAAGGTATTGAACAAATGTCTTGTTTGGAAAGTTGTAAGGAGAACATATGAATGAGATTTAATCCACTTATGTATATAAGTAAGTAGTTTTATATACGTCTTACATGTTCAATTCCTCCTTTATGTGCATTCATGGTTACTTTAAGATTCCAAATGAAGTTTCCAAGAGAATTGAACCTTGATCAATAATTAAAAATCATGATTTCTCACCAATTGATTCAACTCTTTTAAGAAAAACCAATTTTTTATACCTACTCACCTTTTTATATTAGTTATTAAAACAATTCAAACATGTTATTTCTTTTATATATTTATTTTCCTATAATCACATAAATTAGAGTATACTTTAGTTCGTATTAGACGTGGTATTATAGACCCTAGCCACCCTTTTTCATGTCTCAATTATTAACATTTTTTTTATAAATAGCCTTAAATTTTTATAGAGAAGCATTTATCTTTATCTTAGATGTCACAGCCAAAAGGTATCTATCAAAATAATCCAAGACTTACACCTACACCCCTACATTAATAATGATATTCCATAAGCTAGCACAACAATTAGTAGCTTCACCAAGGTTTGACCTTTTTACATAAGCAGCAGAATGACAAAATGATCCAGTATGGAAGAAAATTATATACAAAAGATTGAGTATACAAGAAACAAAGAGAGATAAATGGAAGTTTGTATATACTTTAAGTAGTCCATAAAACCATCAATTCCATTAGACTTTGTTAAAAAAATTTAGAAAAGAAAGCAATATAACTTCTCATTGACTTGTTATGTAAAACACTTAGTAATCTTTGATTCAAGTCATAATAAATGCACTTTCAACGACCAAGAATACTATTAGCTAAGTTCTTGTAGCGGAAATAAACTAAATGGGAGACAAATATATTCAACCATTAACTTTAAAGACACATAATTTTTAGCCAATAGGCTTAGGGAAAAACCCCTAAGGGAAATATGATGAGAGAGAAGATTATATTTTTGTTCTTCAAAAAAGTAAGGTAGAACAATACAATAACAATGAAATTTAACTTATCTCAACCCATAGATGTCTACAAACTACCTTGAAAACTATGCTAATCGTTTTCTCGTTTTTTGTGTAGCATTGCCTTGAAATTGTGCCCTACACAGGCTATATGGACTGTCAAGTCAGACTGTACTTTTATCCTTTATTTTCATGCCACTGTTATACTTTTTCTTTAGAATTCATGCCACTATTCTAGCAAATTTCCACCTGGAAATTTGTGTCTATTATAGTAGTCAATTTCTTCGGAATCGTGCCTCTGGCTCAACAAAGAGATTACCTCAATTTGTGTTCCCAGAAATCTCCTCAATTTCTATACTTTTCTACCTTCGCATGCATGTTGTACTTTATGCTCTCTTTTCTTGGAACTCATTCCAATTCCAGGCTCATGGAATTCAAGCCAACCTCTCTCTCTTCGGAAACCCTTGCTTGATTTTTCTTCTCTTTCTCTCACAATCTCTTTGAGAACAAATGATATCACTCTCTCTAAAAAATCGAAGCCTTTTAAAGCCTTTTATTAATATTTCAAACCCTAACTACTCAAACTAACTTTTGATGTATGGATGAGATTAAATCTCATAATATAGGGTCTGCATTTAATATCTCATTACAATGTACTTTGAAAACATTAAATGATAATAACTTCCTTTTATATCATAAATTCATTTTCACACTTTATAAAACCACATTATAAAACCACATTATAAATGTAGTATACATTTTAAAATATAAATCACTTTCCTAGAGACACTTTAATGCCACCCCCATGCGAGACATCATTACATGGAGAAGACCTCTCGAGCTACAAAACTCGACACTCCCTCTTAGGGAGGGAGGTGTTGGATATGGTTGTCATTGATGTCAAATGAGTTCAGTAATAACAAAGGAATAACCAAGGACATGATGGCAAGGTGAACTCAGTGAAAGACAAAAGCAGTGATGACATGGCATGTATGATGATGTGGCAAATATGATGACATGGAATGGCATGTATGATGATGTGGAAAGTTGAAAATACATCTGATGGTGTTTTGGTGCTATCAGGAATTCATTGTTGCATCCTGACATCATTCTGAATAAATATGGCAATTTGGTGAAAATCAGGAAATTGACTAAGTATGGAATAATTAGTCAAAATTGGTCCAAGTAGCATTAAGAGAATGCCCATCATAATTTATGGTTTGAGAAAAAGGATCTAAAAATGGTACCAGGCTGTAGCTTGTTATAGTGGCTATCCATTCATGGTCTCAGTTTGACTTCATCACCTCTGAGGAGAAAGTTCTAGGTCTGTCAAAACAGGGTTTTGCACCAAAACTTGTAAAAAGGACTACGTAGCCCTAGAAAGATGCCCGCAATAAATTATGGCTTGAAGTAAATTCCCACAACACATGACTAGGATGTATTATGTTGGTTTGGTTTCTCTAACCATTCATGTTATCATTCTGCCATAATCATTCTTGAGGTGAAAGTTATGGATCTATAAAAACAGGGTTTTAGGTAGTTTTTGCACCAAGTTCAGTTAAATGCCTGACTAGGGAAAATGAAGAAGAGTCTAAAGGTGAAATGAGTTGTGTTGTTCTTAGTGACATATTCTACATCATCTGGTAACATTTTTTCATGGTTTTGGTGAAATAAAAAATCCACCTTGAAAATGGCACAAATTGTCCAAGTGTAAAATCTGTTGGTAAAACTGCCTAAGTGGCCTCTGTAAAATGCCCTCCATTATTTCTACTTGATGGATTAAATTATTATGAAGGTACAGTCTTGTATATTGTTGATTGGTTCATCTAACCATACCATCAGTTTTTCAAAATGGTATCCAAGGATGAATTTATTAATTTTCCAAAAGTGCCTTCTGGCAGTTTTTGCACTATTCCAACACTGGAAAATCTACTTAGATTGTCCCAGGAAAATGCACGCCAGAGGCTGTGGTTGTGCAGATAAATTTATCTAATGGTATGGATATGATATTTGACAAATTTTCTATGTAGCCATGAGTTCAGGTCTCCATCTTGTAGTCACATGTGCGAAATACAAACCTGTCAAGTTAGTAAAAAACAATTATTAAAGCAGAAAGCTACAAGAATAAAATCAGAAATATAAAATAGAGTTTTTGATTAAAAAAAATAGAATGTGACTATTTAAAGAAGAATATATTATGTATTGAAGAGACCAATGAAATGAAAGATGGCCAATAAAGTTTTTAATTAATTATTTAATTAAAAACATTAATAAACATAATTGTAAATTAAAGATTAAAATAGAGAGTCGAAAGGGCATGATATGATTTAATTAATTAATAAAGAACAGAATTAAAGTTGAGATTCGAAGAGGTATGAGGATAAGATTAAATGAATTTATAAACAAGAATTAAATTAAAAGAACATAGATTTGAAGAGGTGTGATGAAGAAAGATCATGAGCCTAATTCGAAAATGTGTGATGCTTGGATAATTAGGGAGAATATATAAACATAAAATGAATATGGAAACATGTGTCTCAGTAGTTCTGATCCAGCAGTAGAGAAAGAAGCCAGAGACCAGCAAGATGAAGAAGTTGTGACTGTATCAAAAGGAAGAGATCTGGAAGATTGGCCAGATCAAGAATAGGGTGGCAGGGTGGTGCTAGGGTAGGCAGGAAGCCTGCCGGGGGTCGTAGCCTCCATCCAGTAGAAGCTGGAGAACAGGGTGTCGTTTCATCCTTCCCTATAGCGGCAGGTAGAAGATCTGGGGTGTTGTAGCATCCCCGTCTGTAGAAGCTGTAAAAACCTAGGGTGTAGTTGCATCCTTTCTGTAGAAGTAGATAAACATTTTTTTTAAATTCATCTTACTAATGAGTATGAGTTTGTGGTTTTCTCTTTGAGGTTTCCACAATAAAATATTGTGTCCTAACTTGTTTTATTATTTGTGTGTCTTGAAGTAATTGTTTTAATGAAAGGAAAAAGAATGCAAAACTGATTCACCCCGCCTCTGAGTATTGCTGGATAGTCCAACAATTGGTATCAGAGCAAGATCCTTCACTACATTTTAACCACTGGAAGGAAGATCCTCATTAAGACCACAATGGATCAGCAGGAAGGATTAGCTGCCAACAGACCTCCACTGTTCACAGGAAGTAACTATGCATACTGGAATGCAAGAATGAAGTGTCATCTAATGGCTCTTGGATGGAAGGTTTAGAGAGCAGTTGAAAAGAAGTATAATATAGGAGACAACCTACGTACAGACCAAGAAGAACTTGACTGATATGAGGCCAATTCAAAATATCTGAATGCAATCCTAAATGGATTAACAAACTCAGCATTTGTGAAAGTCACGCAATGCAAGACAGCCAAAGAAGCTTGGGATAAATTAAAAATTGTCTATGAAGGAGCATCCAAAGTCAAGTACGACTCAAAAGTATCTACTCTAGAAGAACGAGATAATCTTAAAGACATGACAGTAGATGAACTACATGGGATCCTCACTGCCTACGAGATGAGAAAAGGAAAAGATGGACAATCAAAGAAAGAAGAAGCATTTAGAATCGTATCCAAGAACCAATCAAGAAATTCAGATGATGAAGAAGCCCTTTTCATCAAAAAGCTTGAGAGAGGTACTAGAAAGTACAAGGGAAAGCTACCTCTAAAGTGTCTTAACTATGGAAGAATTGGACACTTTGCTACAAAATGTCCTTATCCTAAACAAAATGGAAGTGATGAGAAAGAAGTCTCAAGGAAGTTCAAAAAGGGAAAAACAGGAAACAAAAAGAAGATTTCTTACATCATGGAAGATAGTGAAGATGAAGAAACATAGATTCTATTTATGGGATTAGAATCCCAAACTCAAGATGACGAATCAATGGAAGAAGGAGAAATAGATCTAAGATCTGAGTTAATCAGTGCTCTTGAAAAACTTGATAAAAGCAGGAAAAAGGACAGATAGTCAAACCAAATCATTAGTAACTTGAAAAAACAGCTTGAAGAGGCCAAGAAGATTGAAGAGGATCTAGTTTTACAGCTCAAAAGGAGAATCCAAAAATCAGAGAAGCTTGAAGAAGAGATTATGCAGCTTAGAAAGAAGTTCAATGAAGAAACTATTAAGTCAAAATATGAAAACAGTTCAAAGATTTTAGATGAGATCTCGAGTAGCCAAAGACCATTAAGTGATAAAACTGGATTAGGCTATGACAAAGAAAAACATTCAAAATATTTGTCCTCTACACTCCAAGATAGAAATGAAAGAAGTTATGCTGCTACACTCAAAATCCAAATTGAGAAGAATAGTCAGAAGTCTAGTCCCTTATCCAATAAAGGAAGAACTGATATGATACCTAAAGGACCAATGACAAGTAAAGTCCAACAGATACTTTTTGGCCATTGCTACACTTGTCATAATTTTTCACATATGGATAGAGAATACAAGCTAAGGAAGAATGCCTCAATAAAGATCAAGAACAAAAGAAGGAATGGAAGAATATGGAAGATATGAAGTGGGAAGATAAAAAATTCCTCTAACATAAAAGAAAATTTTATGGATATTGTCACTACTGTCACAAGTTTGGTCACAAAGCTATTGATTGCAGAACCAAGAAAAGAGATCAAAGTAAGGAACTCAAGGAACACAAAATATCAGTAAGCAGGGTACCTCATGGAAAGATGTGGAGAAAAAGAGAAGATAGCATTGTTTTAGAGGAAACACAGTTTCCAAGCATCAATGACGATGATGATCAACATAATAGTGTTGCAAATGAAAATGACATCCATTATGATGGAAAGGAAGATGAAGATGAAGGATTCACCAATGAAGAGAGAAATCATGAAATTCTCTTCTAAAATTCTCATGACCTAAAAAGAGAAATTATAAAACTAGCATTAGAAGGGATTATATACTTAGGGGGACTAAAATGTGTTTGCAAGAGGAGGAGCACTGTGATAGGGGGAGTCCATGAACTTATCAAATATTTACTATAAGAAGGTAAATAAGGATGCTAACTATATGATCAGCACCAAGACCAAGTTAACTGGAGGAAGTGAAGAAAATGAAGGGCAGTTGTCTAAAAGAGAATGATTGGAAATTCTATATCAATATGATTACAGTAAAGGCATAATAGGTTATCCTTTGTCATTGTTGTCAAAGGGGGAGAATGTGTAAGTGTTTCCATCAATGCCAAAGGGGGAGAATGTGTAAGTGTTTCCATCAATGCCAAAGGGGGATATTGTTTGATATAGTTGTCATTGATGTCAAAGGAGTTCAGTAATGACAAAGGAATAACCAAGGACGTGACGGCAAGGTGAACTCAGTGAAAGACAAAAGTAGTGATGACATGGCATGTATGATGATGTGGCAAATATGATGACATGGAATGGCATGTATAATGATGTGGCATGAAGTTGAAAATATATATGATGGTGTTCTGGTGCTATCAGGAAGTCATTGTTGCATCCTGACATCATTCTGAAGAAATATGGCAATTTGGTGAAAATCAGGAAATTGACTATGGAATAATTAGTCAAAATTGGTCCAACTAGCATTAAGAGAATGCTCACCATAATTTATGGTTTGAGAATAATTCTTGCACCATGGTACCAGGCTATATATTGTTATAGTGGCTATCCATTCATGGTCTCAGTTTGAATTCATCACCTCTGAGGAGAAAGTTCTAGGTCTGTCAAAACAAGGTTTTGCACCAAAAATTGTAAAAAGGACTAAGTAGCCAAGTAGCCTTAGAAAGATTCCCGCCATAAATTATCGGTTGAAGTAAATGCCTGTAGCAAATGAATAGGCTATATTATATTGGTTTCTCTATATATTCATGTTATCAGTCTTCCCTAATCATTCTTGAGGTGAAAGTTATGGATCTGCCAAAACAGGGTTTTAGGCAATTTTTGCACCAAGTTCAGTAAAATGCCCGCCTAGGGAAAATGAAGAAGAGTCTGAAGGTGAAATGAGTTGCGCTGTTCTTAGTGATATATTATACATCATCTCGTAACATTTTTTCATGGTTTTTGTGAAATAAAAAATCCACCTTGAAAATGGCACAAATTGTCTGTGTAAAATTTGCTGATAAAACTGCCTAACTGGCCTCTGTAAACCATAATTTCTACTTTATGGATTAAATTATTCTGAAGGTACAGTATTGTAGATTTTTTATTGGTTCATCTAACCATACCATCAATTTGTCAAAAAGGTATCCGAGGATGAATATATTCGTTTTCCAAAAGTGCCTTCTAACAGTTTTTGCACTATTCCAACACTGGAAAATCTGCTTAGGTTGTCTTAGGAAAATGCACGCCAAAGGCTGTGGTTGTGCAGATAAATTTATCTAATGGTATGGATATGGTATTTGACAAATTTTCCATGTAGCCATGAGTTCAGGTCTCCATCTGGTAGTCACATGTGCGAAATACAAACCTGTCAAGTTAGTAAAAACAAATTATTAAAGCAAAAAACTACAGGAATAAAATCAGAAATATAAAATAGAGTTTTTGATTAAAAAGAATAGAATGTGACTATTTAAAGAAGAATATATTATTTATTGAAGAGACCAATGAAATGAAAGATGGCCAATAAAGTTTTTAATTAATTATTTGATTAAAAACATTAATAACCAGAATTGTAAATTAAAGATTAAAATAGAGATTCGAAAGGGCATGAGATGATTTAATTAATTGATAAAGAACAAAATTAAAGATGAGATTCGAAGAGGTATGAGGAGAATATTAAATTAATTTATAAACAAGAATTAAATTAAAAGAACAGAGATTTGAAGAGGTGTGATGAAGAAAGATCATGAGCCTAATTCGAAAAGGTGTGATGCTTGGATAATTAGGGAGAATATATAAACAGAAAATGAATATGGAAACATGTGTCTCAGTAGTTATGATCCAGCAACAGAGCAAGAAGTCAGAGACCAACAAGATGAATAATTTGTGACAGTATCAAAAGGAAGAGAGCTAGAATATTGTCTAGATCAAGAATAGGGTGGTAAGGTGGTGCTAGGGCAGGCAAGAAGCCTGCTGGGGGTCGTAGCCTACATCCAGTAGAAGCTAGAGAAAAGGGTTTCATTGCATCCTTGCCTGTAGCAACAGGCATAAGATCTGGGGTGTTTTATCATCCTCGTCTGTAGTAGCAAGAAAAAAATGGGGTGTAGTTGCATCCTTTCTGTAGAAGCAGATAATTTTTTTTGTAAAATTCACCTTACTAATGAGTATGAGTTTGTGGTTTTCTCTTCGACTTTTCCATGATAAAATATTGTGTCCTAACTTGTTTGATTATTTGCGTGTCTTGAACTAATTGTTTTAATGAAAAGAAAAAGAATGCAATACTGATTCACCCCCCTCTCAGTATTGCTAGATATTCCAACAGGAGGTACTTCTGGCACCTCCACCTATATCTTTCCCCAACCTCATCACTTGAACTACTAGTGTAGATAATCCCTCTAAATAAGAATGCCTCTCTACCAACTACATTGGATCCTATGCTGAAGACCTGTGTCAATCACATATGTACTGAGAATTCACTTCATCATCCTAAGTATCATATAGTTTCATGCCATACCTTAGTTTCTGGACTAAATTGGATGAAGTCTCACGTCCAGCTAACTGAGTCACAACCACTGAACCTGATATCCACTTGGACTCACCATATGAAGGATAACCCAATACTCGGTATGTCCCTCCATCTCTATTTCCTAGTTGTCTTGCTCCATAATAGCTCTCATCCAATGGATTTATGAATACTCTTCCATCATACACAGGGATCACATACCCGTCATCCTCTAAAGTCACGAGTGAGAGAGTATATTATACCTCAACTCAGGTACAAACAATACTCCGCCAACCTCCAAATAAATCCCAGACTCGAGTTGGAATCTAACACCTCCAACTCCTACTACATGGGTGTTGGCATACCCATCCTTTATAAGTAAAACTCTATCAATATCTATTAACTCCAAGAACATTGCTTGTGTTCTTGTCATATGGCGTGCTTCTCCACCATCTATGTACCACACTCCAATGTCTGAACACTCAGCCATACTAAGTCCATAAATAACTAAGACAAGCGATAAATCTTTCTCGAATTTCTTTGCATACTCGTCCACCTCAACTAAGGTGTCCTTCTCAAAGTCTTCTTTGATCTTATTCTTCTTGTTGTTGGGACATTGCGAAACATAGTGACCATAACCCTGGTAAGTGAAGCATCTCACTTTTGTCATGTTCTTCTTAGACCTGGCTCCACTACTTGAGCCACCCTTCTTCTTCCTGCCCTTAACTGTAAGAGCAACATTCTCCTCCTGTTCCTTATTATTTGATGATTTATCCTACATATATTCCCTCTGGGTCTCCTCTTGCATAAATTCATCCCAAAGATGATTCCAAGAAGGCATGTTCTCCCTAGCTACAACGGCCTCCATGATAACAGAGCAAGGCTTGGTTACGCCATTCAAGGTTGTCCATACTAACTCATTTACCTCAACCTTCTCCCCAACTGCATGAAACTCATCTCTTACTTTGGTGATCCTATTTAGGTAAGAGGTAACACTCTCAAATTTGGCCATTCTAATACTCTTTAGTTTCTCATGCGACACCATATTTCAATTTTCATTCGAACTCTAGTGAAATATGGTCAAAGATTCCCACATCTCAAAGACATTATCCTTTCATGTCATATGTGGGATAATGTGGTCGTTTACTACATCCAATAGAAGTCTCTTTGCTTTGATATTCTTCTTATCATATGCTTCCTTCAAGGTAGAATCTTGAGGAATTGTCACAGTATTTTTCGTAGTATCGTGTAGAATATCATGTAAATATATGCTTCTTGCATAATAAAAAAAAGTATTTCCTTCCAAGGACTGAACTTCACAGCCATGTCCAACCTATCCTCGACCAACAACCAGTAGCCATTACCTTTCTCATTAAAACAAGACAAGCAGCATTCACTGTTGCTTACTTCCCTTTGGTATTTTCTGTAACTACTTGTTCCTACAACCCACTTGTGTAAAACTACTTATTATCTCAACAAGGAAATATTTCCCACTATTCCTTAGAGCTCTAGCTCTGATACCATGTTAAAAATATTAAAAAATGCAAGCAAGAAAACTTCTCATTGACTTATTCTGTCAAACACGTAGCAATCTCTGATTCCAGTCATAATAAATGCACTTTTAATGAGCATGAATACTATTAGATAAGTTCTTACAGTGGAAATAAACTGAACATGAGACAAACACATTCAACCATTAAATTTAAAGACAAATTTTTTTAGCGTATAGGCTCAAGAAAAATCCCCTAAGGGAAAACATGATGAGAGAGAAGATTTTATTTTTGTTCTTCAGAAAAGTAAGGTAGAACAATACAATACTAGTGAAATTTAACTTATCTCAACCCACAAATGTCTGCAAATTGCCTTGAAAACTATGCTGATCATTTTCTCATTTTTGGTGCAGCACTTCCTTGAAAATCATGCCCTACACAGGCTATATGGACTGTCAAATTAGAATATACTTTTCTCCTTGATTTTCGTGCCACTTTCAGACTTCTACTTCAGAATTCACACCATTGTTACATCAAATTTCCTCTTTAAATTTCTGTCTATTATAGCAGTCAATTTTTTGGGAATTGTCCCTCTGACTCAAAAAGTTAAACCTTGTATGGACTGGTCATTAAATGCATATATTACCTCAATTTGTGTTCCCATAAATATCCCTGATTTCTATACTCTTCTACCTTGGTCTGCATGAATACTTTTTTCTCTCTTTTCTTGGAACTCATTCCAATTCCATCCTATTGGAATTCATGCCCACCTCTCTCTTCTCAAATCCTTGCTCGGTTTCTCTTCTCTTTCTCTCAAAATATGTTTGTGAACAAACGATATCACTCTCTTTAGAAAAGAAAATCCTTTTATTACTTCATTAATGTTTCAAACCCTAACTACTCAAACTACCTTTTGATGTATGGATGATATTAAATCTCATTATATAGGGTCTACATTTAATATCTCATCACAATGTACTTTCAAAACAATAAGTGATAATAAATGAATTTTATATCATAAAGTCATTTTCACACTTTATAAAATCACTTTACATTTTAAACTTTATAAATAACTTTCCTAGACACACTTTAATGGCCCCCTAGGTTAAACATCATTACATGGAGAAGGCCTCTTGAGCTACAAAACTCAACAAAATTTGCCTTCCAAATTAGAGTAGATAATTTTGTAATCGATGAGTTAAAACTGCCATTTTTTAGATTTATTAAAATATTTATAACCACCTTAGTAAGAATATGTGTGTGTGTGTATACACACGCACATGTGCACACTCTCATCTAATTCTTAAAGCTTAGTTGAAAATTTAGGTAGATAGTTTGTTAATAATTGAGTGCACCAATTAATGATGGGACTATGCATTCTAATTATATCTATTATAAAGCTATGACATGGATTTAATGCTCTTATTGATAATATAATTGATATGTAACAAAGTTATGCTCAATTCTTTGTTATATCATTCTATATGAATTATGTTTCCATTCTCTCTTTTTTAATTCATGATTGGTTTTTATTTTCTCAAACAAATAAGGTTTAAAGTTAAAGAACTAGATAATGAATCTAAACTCCCCCAATTTTCTCCTCCTTTACACAAGAACTGTAATGTGTTCCTAAAGGAGACCTCCTTTTGAAATGTTGACATCCTAGATCTTTGTTGGATGGCCTTATTAAATCATTGTTGGATAATCTCCATGACCCGGGGTATCTAAAAGTTCCAACACAATGGTTTAATGTTAAAACAAAAAATTCATGGAAGGTGACAAAAATTGAGCTTAGTTTGAGGTGCATATCGATGGTATTCCATGCCAACAATGTTTCTATTTGAATATAGAACTTGAACTATTTAAATAGACTTACACTTTAAGTGATTGCATGATTTTTTGGGGTTGAATTCCTCATAAGCTTGTAAAAATGTGTAAAATGATTAATGGAGAAACTTCAACGTAGGTGTCTGTATGCAATATTGGAGTCACGAACGATGTGAATCTATTAAAAATTAAGTCATGTGATTATGAATTGACTAGAGTTATGGAATTTTTGGTAAAGGGTATAGTTGAATGTATGCTTTTGAGTTTGTTATAGAATGCCATCATTATTTAGAATATTTTAGGAAAGGAACTCGGGGAAGGTTAATTGAGGAAATTTTAGAATGGATTAAGAAGTTGATGGTAGTACCAATTCTACCACCTAACCCCATTGAGATGAAAGAGTAAGTTTAGTCCTCAAGGGTGGAGCCATATGAGGACTGGATGATGACATTTATGACTTAGTATGCCTAAATTTTGGGTATATTGGATGCAAAGAACATTTTTTAGTGAACACATAAGAAATTATAAAAAATGGACAAAGTAAAGGAAATATAATGGGAGCATATGAGAAGAGTCCTTGGAAATTAATATTCACTCACGAGAAAACATACCACTGAAATGCATAATCATGTGGAACACTAAATAGGATAAGAGAATCTTAAAAATTAGATTTGTTCATCCCGAATTAAGCAGTATAGTCCCTCCCATTGAAATAGAAGCTATTAATGAGCCTCCCCTACATATATATTGCATGCATTCACAAGGATACATCCCTGGTCGATAACTAAATGTAATAGGATTTAGAAGCATATAAATCGCTCGAGACCTACCTTGTATTTTTAGGAATTAATTGGGATCTTCAATAATGATGCAAAATTGAAGTTGTAGCAATGGAATATGTCCTTTGAAAGGGTAGGTTGATGGAAAGACTCAGAGTGTAAATTAGGTTATTGAAGGTATCCTAAAAATGTATGTGATGGATCAACCATCAAAATGGGAATATTGCTTGCATTTGGTAGAGTTTGCTTATAATAATGGATATCATGCATATTTAAAGATGAGTCCATTTGAAGCCTTGTACATAAGAAAATTCAATACTCCAATCAGTTAGGATAATCGACCAGTAGATAGAATGGTTAATGGGATAGAATTGCTTCAAGAAATGGAAGAGCAGATGGTTAAGATCAGGAAGAATTTAAAAACAACACAAGACAGACAAAAACATTATGAAGAAAAAGGAAAAATACCAAGAGAATTCAGAGTTGGTGATCATGCGTTTCTAAAAGTCAAGCCAAAGAAAAATTCCATGAAACTTGGGATATGTCCTAAGCTAGCGCCCAGATATTGTGGGCCATTTGAAATATTAACTAGGATAGGGCATGTTGCATATGAGCTTGCATTTATTGTCTACATAAAAGTGCATAATGTGTTTCATGTATCATTATTGAAAATTTTTGTGCGTTATCCTAACCAAATTATTGATTGTGCCTTGATTCAAGTGGAATCAGAGGGATATATACCATTTTTACAACCATTTATACCAGTGCATATCATGGATAGGAAATTGAGGTTGCTCAAGAATCGGGCCATCGGTTAGGTGAAGGTCCAGTTGACACATTACAACCCTAAAGAAGTAACACGAGAGCTAGAGGATACTATGCAGGAGGAATACCCTCAGTTGATTTGAAATTGTGTATATGTAAATAGTGGTGACATGCACCAAGGATGGTGAATAAATCAAGGGGGGGGGAATGTAACAACCCATTTTTTACCTCGGTATGTAAATATTAATGAAATGGCTATAGGTCATATATGAATGGTCTAGCACGAAAAAGCTATGTAATTATGTACATTTTCACTTTTTAATATAAAAGCAATGACTATTGCAAACCAAAGGATGAAGAAGAGATGGGGGGCTATCATTTCACAAGAGGGAGAATGAGAGCGGGGTTAGAAAGGAGATGACCCTAGTGATTTAGGAGTTAATTCATTATGCTTAATATTTATTTTATCCTAAGTTTTATTAATCCCTCTTTATAAAAGTTCATTAACCATAATTTTGGGTTATTTATTTTAAGCTTGGGATTAGAAGATAAAAAGTTCTCCAACCCCATGTATTACATTTGTTTAGTTCCTATGATGCTTCATGCCACTTGGATAATTCTAAACATGCATATAATTATTGAGAATTAATCCATTCGGTTATCATTAGATTCCACGATTGAGCCATGATATGTTGTCAGATTTGAACTACCATCACCTATACTTTAGACTATAGCCATACTAAGAATAGTTGATTTCCCTAGAGTCCCAATGAGGAGAGTTCATGGTCGGTCTGTGCTAGAACCCTAGAAGGAAATTGTGGTAACAAAATTGAGGGATTTTTAACTCGGAGAAGGTATCATGAGGGAATGTTAACTTAAAGAAGGGAGTCCCATTCCTTGGGTTGTGCAAGCTCATGGGGAAGGAGTGCTAGTGGATAAGGATAGTTGTGGTAGGAAAACTCAATACCTTTTTTGTGGTTTAATATTACCATCTCAAGGGTGGCTTGTTAGATAAAGATATGGCTTTGCAGAGCCTATGGCTAAGAGGATGTCCCTAGTCTATAGTCAGACAGTTATATTTGTATATTTAGTCTCCAACTATGTATAAATTGTTTTGTGTTTATTTCTAATATATGTTTAACGTAATTATTGCTATGTGATGATTTAATTGCATGGAATTATTGGATTTATGTGATTTCATTCATGTAGAAAATGCATGAAATAACTTCATATTTGTATACATATAAAGTCTGAGTGATCATTTATGTTTTTAGTTATGCTTTAATTATTGAATTTAAACAATAAAAAATGAATTTGAATACCATAGGTGTTTTTAGTTAATAATATGGGTGTTTCGTAGCCCCAATGGAATCATGAGGATACTAGATATGTGACATAAAATGTTCAATGATTACCATCAGGTTCCACTATGGAAATATCAAGGGTTGGATGAGCCCTTGTGGAAATTGAACCTCAATCACTAATTAAAAACTCTACATTTATCGTCAATGGATCTAATATTAGATCCATTGATGAGAAATGAATTAATATTATTTACTATTTATTTTCAAATGTAAAAGGTATTTAATTAGTCAAAAAGTGAGAACATTTTTTGTTCGGTATCATTAAAATCAAAAGGAGATATGTCGTGGGAAAAGTATTGGAGGTTGTTAACAAGACCCAGTATTGTGTTACTAAAGAAAATGTGAATGACTCCAAAGTGATCCTGCAAGCTCTTCTTATAAAAACAAAATAAAAATAAAACAAAATTAAATGAAAACAAACAAAAAAAGTGATGATATGCAAACCACAACAAGAATCCAATTAATCCACATCATAGTTGGCATTATTTTCGGATGCTAACTTCGACACATCCTCGACCAGTCATCGTTGTTGATACAACTTCGACAAGTTTCGACACAACATGACTTCGACAACTTCAGCACTTCGACGGGTTCGATTTTGACACAAATCCGACGGGTTTTGACTTCGACATACTGCGACATGTTTGGCACTTTCGACATGTTCTACAATCTTATAGTTCACGACATCGACAAGCAGTGTTGACATGTGACCAACAAGTGTCGAACTTCGACAGACTATCTCTCTGTCTTCCAGTCGACTATAATGGTTGAATTGTTGAAACCGTTCTAACTTCTTCTTTGTAACTGAACACAACGGGTAGGCACCCAAGCATCTTAGAATTCTATATAAGCATGTATAACATTGTAACATATATCAATTTTGATCTGTTTGTAAGTAATAGAAGAACAGTTCGCATTCCTACATATTGTCTGTATGTATTTGTGTTTATCTGTGTTGTGTAATCCTACTTTTGCACATTCTATTTATTAAGCCTCCGCCGTAAAAGAGCTGACTCATTCAGTCGAACTATTGTCCCCCTCATGCTTCCTGGACATGACCTGGATCATTAGTATTAGAGCACTCATTTTTGTTCATGCCTAAGTTCTGTGTATACACTTCTCTTGAAGTTACCTGACTTATGCAGGTTCAAACTCGCTCGCAATCTCAGCAATCCAAGTAGACACTAACTCTAGATATGATAGAAGAAACAAACAATAGACATGCAACCGACGAGATAGCACAACTTATTGAGCAAGCTCTGGCTTGGCAATGGAATGAAATGTTCTCTCAGTTCAACGAGATTCTCATGCGATTCGCTTCGACATCCGGAGGATCTTCGATGAGAATTCACTCTGATAAAATCAGCCCCTTCAAAGTGAAAATGAATCTAGACATACTGAATCTTGAAGATAAGATTGACGTAGAATCCGTCGACAATTGGGTGCAACAATTGGAATCCTATTACACTGTAAATCAACTCTCCGAAGCTGAAAAAGTCACCATTGAGTCCTTAAAGATGTCTACCTCCGTGCACTGCTGGTGGGAGAATCTCTCGACAAAGATGGAGAAAAGGGGAGAACCCATTGACAGATGGGATAAATTCGTCAAAACACATTCAAAAGGAATTTTACCCACCTAAATACCTTGAGCAACAGTATAAGAAGTGGCAACAACTAAGGCAACGAAAAGACAAATCAGTACAGCGTTACACCGACGAGTTCTATCGACTCATGGCAAGACTTGGCATCCAAGAAGAAGAGAAATTGTTTGTTCTGAAGTACGTTAGTGGATTGTCCCAGTACATTTAGCAAGAGATGGAATTTATGACTGTCAATATGCTTGCGGATGCTTTCCACTATGCTAGTAAGCTGGAAACCAAGCAGAAAGGAAAATCACGTTTCTCAACAAAGCCGACATCAGGATGACCACCTGACAAGAAGGCACCAGCTGACTTCGAAAAGTCAAAATATTCTCAGCCAACACCACCAAAGCCAGATGACGCAAAGAAGCCTTTTCACAACAGGGAACGTAGCAAACAAACGCTGACCGAAAAATGGTGAGATTACCACCACTCATCTTGGCATGATACGTCTGAACGCAAAGCTCGAAAGACGTTTTTGACAAAAGTGTCAACCTCCGACGTGTTTGACAAGACGGTGGAAGAATCTAATCTAGATGCAATGACCATTTTGGCCTCGACTGCTCCAGTAGCATCGACTATCGTCAACGAGGAGGAACAAGAATGCCTATTCCATACACAGATATAGGTTGAGAGTAGCCCATGGCATCTGATTGTGGACAATGGGAGCCAGAAAAACTTCATTTCTTAAGAAATTGTGAAGAAACTGGGTCTTGTTACGACTCTGCATCCTCAGCCTTACAACATTGGTTGGATGAAGGATGGACAAGAAATTCGGATCACTCGACAATGCAAACTCGCCTACTTCATAAATCCTTTTGAAGATGAAGTACTCTGTGACGTAGCATCACTCTCCATAGCCGAAGCCCTGTTTGGGAAAGCTTACCTCTGGGATAGACATGGAAGTTATCAGTCACGGCCTTAGAAGGTGATTGTCAAAATCCGAAATCGATGGTTCAGCATACTAGAGCGTCAACCTACACCAACGGTTGCACTGATATCTTCCAAACAGACAAAGAAGTTCATCAATCATGATCAAAAGTTCGCATTAATCATGATCAAGCCACAACATTCTAAGAAGACTGCAGCAACGAGTCGAGTCACCGACCAATGCAGTTCTCGACAGAAGCAGCAAGTCGATCATATTCTTGATGAGTACCAGAACCACTTTCAAGCTCCAGATGGAGTACCTCAACATTTTTAGGTAAAACACTCCATTGAACTTGTTCCTAGTTCTTCTTTGCCTAACGTATCTGTTTACAGAAGATCCATTCTCAAAAATGAAGAGATTCACAGACAAATCCAAGAATTAATCGACAAAGGTCACATCTGACCCAGTTCCTCTCCTTGTGGAAGTCCATTCACCTTAGTTCTGAAGAAAGACAGGACTTGGCGCATGTGCATCGACTACAGAGCTCTCAACAAAATATTGGTGAAGAATCGGTACCCTCTACCGCGGATAGACGAGCTCATTGACTGTCTGAAATGTGATAAAATATTTACTAAGCTCGACCTCAAGTTGAGATACCGTCAGATTCCAATCGAGCCCTCATATGTGTGCAAAACTGCTTTCAAGACCAAGGAAGGATTGTTTGAATGGTTAGTCATCCCTTTCGGCTTAACCAATGCACCTGTGACCTTCATGTGACATATGGATAACCTTCTTCGACCTTTCATCGACAAATGGGTTATTGTCTATCTCAACGGCATATTGATTTTCATTCGATCATGGGAAGAACATGTCTGACATCTTCGGCAAGTCCTTGACACTCTCCAGCAACATCGGCTTTATCTAAACATGGACAAGTGCTCTTTTGTGATGACCAATATTAAATATTTGGGGTGTGTAATTGACTCTGCAGGCATTCACGTCTACCCGAAAAAATTACAGATCCTCAAAGATTGGCCATTCCTAGAAGCATTCAAGAACTAAGAAGTTTTCTTGGTTTGGCAAATTTCTATCGACGGTTCATACTCAGCTTCAGTCACATAGCCTAGCCCTTGAATCAGTCGACGAGGGGAAACGGGAAAACTGTCTTCCAATGGACATAAACACATCAAGCAGCTTTTGAACATCTCAAAAACAGGCTCTGCACTGCACTAGTACTTGTGTTACCTGATTTGCATCAGCCCTTTGATATTGAGATGGACGCATCGGACTATGCCTTGGGCGCACTGATCAATCAGTCTGGTCACCCAGTCGCTTTTCATTCCGAGACTTTTAACGACATAGTTAGAATATAATCGAAGTACGAAAAAGAACTGTATGCCATTGTGCAATCTCTCAAGCAATGGAGGCATTACATCCTTGGAAAGGAAACAATCATTCTCACTGATCACAAGCCTTTACAGTTCGCTCCGACAGAATAAAAGTTGTAGACAAACTGACAAATCAAGTGGATTAATTACCTACAACAATTCTAGTTGGTGATTATGTATCAGAAAGGTAAAGCTAACGCTGCCGTTGATTGCCTCAGTCGACCACCTATTACTCTCCTTTTGACAGTGATGAGTATGCAGGGACACGACAAGACCACTTGGAAACAGTTGTACGAGGACGACAGCAACTCCTTAGTAGTCTACCGACAGTTACAGACTAACAAGTTGTCGACCTCAGACTCTGACTACTTCCTGAAAGATACCTTTCTATACAAGCTTGGACATCTTTGTGTACTGACCACTGAGCAATGACAGCAGCTCATTTGGGACGCGCACTACAGCAAGATTGTAGGACACTTTGGAGTAGCAAAAACACTTGCTATTCTGCAGAAGTATTTCTTCATACCTACACTTAAATCCGACGTCAACAAGTACATTTGATCATGCGTGATTTGTGCCATTGCTAAGCCATCTAATTGACGCCATGGATTGTACACACCTCTGCCAGTTCCTAGTCGACCATGGGAATCTATTTCTATGGACTACTTAACGGGTTATCCTACTACCAGACATCATCATGACGTGATAATAGTAGTAGTTGACTAATTTTCCAAGATGGCCATTCTCATACCATGTAAGAAGATCACGACAACACAGCAGACCGCTCAGCTCTTCTTTACACATGTTTGGAAACACTTTGGTTTACCCAAAACCATCATTTCTGACCGAGATGCGAGATTCATCAGCATCTTTTGGAAGATCCTTTGGAAACAACTGGATACACAACTCTCATTGTCGACAGCTTTCCATCCTCAGACTGACGGATATATCGAAGTTGTAAATCACTTGGTAGTACAATTTCTTTGCATGTACAATCACCAACATCGACGCACATGGGATGATAGTCTTCCATACATTTAGCATAGTTACAATAGTGCTCAATGCGGCTCTACAGGAAAGAGTCCATTTAAGATCTATTATGGATTTCAACCCTCAGTGCCTATTGACTTGATCAACTCCTCGACACAGCCAAAGTCCGACACAAACCACAGCTAGCGAGAAGTTGATAAAGCAGTCAAGTTTCGAGAAAAGTTTTGTGACATCCAAAAGCAAGCACATGATATGTTGCATAGAGCAAACGAGAAAGCTAAGGCCCGACACGACAAGCATCGCATTCCTCATACATTCCAAATTGGGGATAAGGTTTGGCTACATCTTAAGAAGGAGCGCTTCACTAGTCCTTTCAAAATACTCAAACCTTTGTGATATGGTCCATACAGTGTTCTTCGACAGATTGGAGAAAATACTTTCCAACTCGACATTCCTAGATGCCTGGGTCTGCATCCATTTTTCAATATGGATCTGCTTCAACCATAACATACACCTTTGTTGTAACAAAATGAATTCTCCATAGCAACACCCGAAGACATCCATCCATATTTTCAGGAGCCTCTTCCTTGTGACACCATTGTGGGATGACGAGTACGCCTTACAAGGACGAACACAATTCCCTTGTTTCAGGTTTTCAAAGATGGACAAATCCCATCCCAAGGAAAGTGGTACTCTACTACTGAAATAACCGACAAGTTTCCTCATCTTCATGAGAAAACAATGGGGTCCATTATTTCTTAAGGAAGGAGGCCTGATCCACATCATAGTTGGCATTTTTTCGAATTCTAACTTCGACACATCCTCGACCAGTCATCGTTGTTGATACAACTTCGATAAGTTTCGACACGACATGACTTCGACAAATTCAGCGCTTCGACAGGTTCGATTTCGACACCACTCTGACGGGTCTCGACTTCGACATACTATGACACATTCGGCACTTTCGACATGTTCTACAATCTTACAGTTCGTGACATCGACAAGTAGCATCGACATGCGACTAGTGACTGTCGAACTTTGACAAACTGTCTCTCTGTATTCCAGTCGACTGTAACGGTTGAAACCATTCTAACTTCTTCTTTGTAACTGAATGCAACGGGAAGGCACCCAAGCATCTCGGAATTCTATATAATCATGTATAACATTGTAACCTATATCAGTTTTGATCTGTTTGCAAGTAATAGAAGAACAGTTCGCATTCCTGCATATTGTCTATACGTATTTGTGTTTATTTGTGTTGCGTAATCCTGCTTTTACACATTCTATTTATTAAGCTTCTGCCATAACAAATCTGACTCATTCAGTCGAACTGTTGTCCCCCTCGTGCTTCCTGGACATGACCCAGATCACCAGTGCTAGAACCAATTTATATTTCCCAATGGTCAAGCTTGTTATATGTAGTGTCACCTAGGAGGTGTGGGATTCAAAGGAAGACAACAATATCCCTTAAAGAGGTCCTTTTTGTCCACACTAAATGCTAAATAACTTGAAGAACAAATGGGAGAAATGATTTCCCCTTGGAGTAAGGTGGCAAGGGAGCTTGAGGAATGCTAATAGGTGTGGGAAGAGATGGAAGAAGTTCCAACACAACTCTATATCATAGACTTGCTATATTTTTTTGTACTTAGATGCATTCCCATGGCTTCCTTTTATAGGCCAAGAGGTGGCCACAAAAAATCTAGATGCAAGTATGAACCCCATCACCTCATGAACTAGATCCAAAGTACACAAAGGGGTTTATTCAATGCTTGAAGAGCCAATTTCAGTTTGTGAGGGAGCTTTCATGAGCCTTCAATGTGAGGTTGGTAGTTAAGATCCTACCCTTTTTTACAGTAGCATGAATCTCAAAGGATAAACCATGCTAGGATAGTGCGGACATAGAACTGATAACACCCATTGTAGCACGGGATAAAATGGATTTACCTGCGCTACCTCTATTTTTTAGCATTTTTGGACTCATTTTGTTTCCAAGATCTAATGAGGATGTCTTCATGAGCTGCATGTTATATGTTGATGACACCTTACTACAATATTAGATCAAATGTCACATGTGTTTGAAATTTGAGCATTAACAGATGACCCCTGATGTATGATGCTTGGAGGGTACTGTAGAGCCGATAATGCATCATCGTTTCTTTTGTTCTCTCAAGTTCTTGTAAGTTATAAAACATGTGTGGATGGAAAGGTCCTCTAGGGGGGGAGATTACTGGTGACAAATGGTGAATTTGTAACAAATAATAGTTTTTTATACGAATGAGGTAGGCATACCCATGATCATGAAAATATGTTAATATGATTACAATGAGAGGGTACCGAGGGGTAAACTCATACTAGAGCTAGTACATGGATGAATGAGGCTATAATCCATATGAGACTAAATGAACCAGGAAATGATGTTACCAGTGCCAAAGAAGTGGAACTATTGGTGATCATGATAATCCCACTGGGGTAGGGGACCAAAATAGTTGTGAATTTGGTAGATCGGCAACCTCACTATACTACTGCTACCATGATTTATAAATGTGAAAATTGCTACATTCAAAATAAATGACTCCCCCTGATGCAATAGATGTCTTGACATTGAACATAGGTGTATGTACCCCGAGCCTATCAAAGGGTATTGGGGACATATCATTATATCTCTAGGGATAATTAGAATATTTTATCACAGCAGAATAATTTTATAAATATTTAATTTCCTTTTCTACATTTTAATTATGACAAAATATCGATAATTCCACATAAATTAAAATAAAATTCATAACTGAAAAATAAAATTGAACCAAGGTTTGGAAACATTATCCAACACTATATAACATCATTATGAATCCATCCCAAGCCATAAAACATGTTACTTGCACCTAAAAAGGACATTTTCACTTAATCGTGATTAACTAGTAATTAGTGTACTAATTACGACACATAGCGACACTTAGCGCATAATTGATGACACTTAACATAAATTTATTTGTTTATCACCTAATAATCAATTATCAATACCAATGGCTAATTAACACCTAATATCAGGCAAATATGGCCTAATTATCATTTTCCAATTAATTAAACAAAACAATTACGAAAATGACTCCACAAGACAGGTTAACTAGTATTTAACACAAACAACTAGTCCTACACGAATTCAACACACAACCATGCCAATGAACCAAAAATTGAAGATACATCCATTATAAATATATTTAATCATGCACATACATCGAAATAAATTTTCATTTTCAGGTCATATCCTTTCACATAAACGATGATTCTTTCAAGCTAAATCAGTGCAACTAGTTAATAAACACTGCTAGGAATTTAACCCAATCATTTTTACTGACTTCCGGAGCACACATAGGAGAGGGTAAATATCTAGAAAATATAATTCCATAGAAAAAGTAAAGAACCCAAAAACAGCGCATATGGAGGTGCATTCCAAAAATTACGAAAACATAGATTCAATTTACAAACTAGTTACCAATTTCCACCGATTTGAAGCTAGTTTCCAATTCTAGTTTCCAAATGAAAAACAATAAGAAAGTATTGACTAATGTATTTCATGGATATCATATTAGAGGTACACTTTATATAAATTTCTATATATTTCCACTCATCAATAGTCCTCTTATTAATTCATCAAACTAGCTAAATCTACTTCTCCAAATTGTCTAGAAATTGAGTAATCAAGATAAATGCATAAAAGAATTGCAAATTCATTGGGAAGCCATTCCAACTATAAATAAAATTTATTATGAGTCTTATCATAGGTGTAACTCATGTAAAAATTTCGTCAAACACTTCTCATGCAAATTCATAAATCCATTTAAAACAATTATTTCGAAGGAGCTAGTGAATGGAAACAAAACTAGGATTTCGATAAGCAAATATATAACTATCTAGGAAATATTCCACACAGTTATTCATACATTTAATGTGTAATTATCAGATCTAATATCAGTTATCTCACTTGGGAATTTTCTCAAACATTTCACATGCCAAGTCTCGAAACTAAACAAAACAACCCAACCAGTGAACTAGTTTTCGAATAGATGCTAGAAACATTGTAGAGAGGTTTTTCAATAATTCCTAAGATATTGCACAAAAAAGAACACATAATATAAATAACAGAGGAACAATTATCATATCTTTATCATAGGTGTCAAATAAACATTTTTCTCAAGCATTTGCTCACAAAATACCAAAAACTAGTAGCATAATGTAACTAAAATCTATGAGAAATTTATTCATAATTAGCTCATATATTTTCTCATACATTTCATGTGAAAACATATAAGAATCATATACGATCCAATTAATTCAAATAAACATGAAATAAAGTACTTATATTGCAAAATACAAAACCGAAATCAAACGTGCCACGTTCCACCCAACAGTAGACACAATGCAAGCCAAAACTCACTTTGCAATGGTCACCCCCGAGCCGAAACCATGATGCCACAAGAAAGAGTGCACTCAACCACAAAAATAATCTAACATTGTTCCAACAACATTCCAATAGCAAGTGGATTCCACATCACTTCCAATCCAGGATCTCTAGTGGCAATTCCAGGACAACTTGTTTAGGAGAAATCAGTCCGACCACAACCCAATGGAAATTCTTCTTTGAATTCCACTCCAAGGAAATTCCAGTGGCTCCAGGACAAAAAATTTAGAAATATATCAGTCCAACCTCAAATCCAATGGCAAGTGGATTCCACATCACTTCCAATCTAGGATCTCCAAAGGAAATTCTAGGACAAAAGAGTGGCAATTCCAGAGTAACTCAACTTGGGAACAGGCTCAGCAAGGGCACACCAAATAGAAAAAAATCATGTCAAGAGAAACAAAAACCAATCACACCAGTACCATAGCAAAAAAAAGGGCCAAGATCATGCATAACCAACAAGAGAGACTAGCTCACATCCCTCCAAATCCCATTCCCCAAGAGAAATTTGAACTGGGGGGAGAGAGAGACACAAGGGAGGAGTTATATTCCCCAAATTAGAAAAATGGGATTTACACTTCTCAATAGGGTGCATTAGAGGAGAGAGGAAGAGTCCTCATCAAGGTGGGAGTTACAAATTTTCATGAGGGTCGCACTAGGTGAGGGGGAAACTCTAACTCCAAATAAAATTAATCCTGGAATAAAATAAAAACTAAGGGTAGTATAACACATAAGGGTACATAAATCAAGAGGGTCCACCAAGTCCACAAGAAGGGTGTATCACATCCACATAGTTCAATACACAAGGAAGCACTTTGGAAACAACCCCTTGCTTGTAACATCATGGTTCCTCATACTGTCTTTTTTTGCATCGGTCGTCTGGTTGTTTTTATTTTATTAATTAATAATAAAACATAATAATAATACTGTGCAAACCATAGTCTAGGCACCTTGTGCCACTATGCCAACATAACAGCAATAATAATATGTCAAGGGGCTAAACCAGAGGGTCATTACATCCCTCCCCCCTTAAACCATGCATTGTCCTTGATGCATACACACGCATGCCTTTATAAAAGGATAACATACATTCCCATACATGACTCAGAAAAATAACATGTTTCTAACCACAATACTTCCCACTACCACCTACTTTCCTATCCCTCTCCACTACCTATGGGAGAACCGAGACTAGTAGGGTGGACTCAAGGAAGCAAGTGTCGATCTTCAATCCCTATCACAGGGTCTTCAATCCTCTTTACAAGGAATTCCAACCTCAACAAAGATACATCCACCTAAAAATCATATTGCATTCACTCGTATTATTAACATCAGGTATATAAAAAAAATATGTGATACATGATATAAAGATATTCTTCTACAAAGATACTTTTCACATTCCAACAAAGACACGGTTAGCAACAAACATATATATATATATACTATTCATTTAGATACATAAAATTCATCTTCAAGATACATGATACATGAAATACATCATTATATACAAGGTACACGAGATATAGATACTTCTTCAACAAAAGAATTGAAATGCATCTACCTGAATATTATTCTAATCAATTTCAATCATATGAAATTCATCAGGTGTATCAATCAATTTCATGAAGGGCATCAAGTATACCATTCAATATCATGAAGAGCATCAAGTGTGTACTCTTTCTTCATGAAATGGATTCCAGTCAATCAATCACATGAGATGCATATACTTTACCTACAGATACAAAAAATGCATCATGCATATGCTCTATCAATAAGATGCATGAAATGCATCTAAGCTATATGAAATGAATTCCATTCAGTCAATCACATGATATGCATTACCAAGATTCTTTTACATGATTTATCACCCAAATACTTTCCCTACAAGGTGTTTGAATATTCTCACCATCTCATTTTGGTCTTGCATGCATTTTGCGTGTATCCATGCATTAGAAGTTGAGTCTTCTAGCACCTTGTCCTTACTTTGGGGACCCCAGAGCTTGTTTTTGGCCATCATTATCCCTCCTATCCACTCAGAGCACCTTGGTTACATCACTTAAGTCCAAATTCGCCCTCGTGCATGATTTTAGGACTTAGCACAGTCAGTTCCACGATTTAGGGCACCTTGTCCCCTTGATTTCCTAGTTAACTGACTGTTACACCTAGTTTCACTACTACTGAGAGTAGGAGTACCTATTTTGACCAATACAAGTCAGTGTTTCTCCCCCTTGGAATATCCTTCCCTATTTTGGTTCCCACATGATTAAGTTATTCTCATTTCTACCTCAGTTAGCTGATTATTCATCATTGGTGGCCACATAACCTTATTAGGAGATGGCACCAATGCAAACTAAGCCTATACTTGAGGTGAATTCGAATCCTTCCAGGAGTATAGAGTTCATCCCAGTGTAACACTTTTTTATTGCCAGCTTACAGTTGATTAAAGTATCAACAACATTTTTTCATGTTTGTTTCAGTTTTATGAGTGAATTGATCCATGTCTTTGTCTAATTATTCTCAGTAATAACAGTGTGAAATTGTGAGGTTTGTTCAAGCTCAGTGATCTACCCCTGTGGAATTTTACACGGTATCAGATCTCATGAGAGATTTTCAATGCAGTAGTTGTAGAAGTAGTAGTAGTTGCAGTAGTAGTAGTAGTTGCATCAATAGCAGTAGTTGCAGCAGTAGCAACAGTTTCCGCAATAGATTGAGCAGTTGATGTTGATGTATATGTAACTTCAGAATGTATTTCATATATGTATATTGTACTCCTATAGAGATGGTATTATTCCTCTATGCGGAAGTGTTTGTATTCCTATAGAGATGTTATTATTCCTCTATACGGAAGTGTCGTCATTTATATTGTAAGTGTCGTAACTTATACTTGATGGGTTATTAGACCACCTTGTTGGGGTCGACCCTGTATAAGTGTTGGAGCCTAGGCCGTAGCTACGGTAAAGCTGTGAATTTTGGGGAAAAAGCACAAGTATGAAAGGAAAGTGCTAATTTTGGGACAAGCACTAAGTTTTGGGTAAGAAGGAGACGGTGCGCAGTACGGTGCCAGATGGACAAGCTCAGCGAAGATCACGGACCGGAAATCACGGAGCTCGCGCGCACGTCATAGAAGAATGAAGGTGGCTCAGCTACCATAATAAATAAGGCGATGGAGTAGAGGGCTCAGCTACCCTCATTTAAAGGCTAAGTACAGAAGTTATGGTTGCTCGGATCAAGGAGGAGCAACGGACCAGAGCATTGAAGGCGAAGGACAAGCGCCCATACCCACAATCTGCGCCGAAAGTCAAGGAGCCTGCAGGAAGCAGCGACATGACTACAAGCGGCGCCTACAGTACACCTAGCCATGTGCGTGGTTAGGGTTTTTGGGAATCACTGTTGGGAAAGGCCCACAGTTTTGTAAAGGTGTGACCGTCATGGCCACCTATATATATGTATACATGATAAGAAGAAGAGTTAGATATTTTTGGGGATAGTTAGATGGTTAGACTGTTCGATAGTCAGTCTCAAGGATAGATCATGTGTTGATTATCCTTTGCTATGTTTTCTACCGAGTGTGTAGAACTAGAGTAAGAATCGGATAGCCGAGGAGTTAATCCCTGAGTTGCCAGACAGTCTGAGTTGACGTCCGCGCCTTTGTAATCTCTGTAGAGAAGAGACTAGATTGAGAGAAGGGCTCCCAGCTGTGTGCGTGGAGTTTCCTGTAAGAATCTAAGGCTGTAGCTATGTGCGCAACATGTTGTATAACTCTATCATTTTCTGGTTAATATAACACTCCCGAGGACGTGGTTTCCCTCGAGGAGGTGAACTTTGCATATTTCTTCTTGTTATAATGTTTGCGTGAATGATTAACTGTTTAAGTTCATTACCTGTGTATACAAGACTCTTGCATTATCTTTGTGACTGTGTAAGTGAGTTTGGGAAGGTCCCTTGATAGCTATAAGTGTTAGGTACTGAAGAAGTGGTGGAGCACTGTCGCGGCAGCGATCGAGGAATGCGATACTGCGCTGGGCGCGCAGGGCGAAGAGGTACTTAACGCGTCGACGCAAGGAATACTTGCCTTCTGCGCCAGAGAGGAGACTTGCGCAGCGGGCCTGCTGAGGAAGGAAGCCGCGCAGTTGCGCCGAGGGGCCTACGGGAAAGTCGGACCACCGACATCTGAGGAACCGGAAGAGGAAGAACAATCTCCGCGTCACCAAGGTTAAGGAAACCTGATTCTTTAACCCCCCCATAGCCACTTCGGGTGAGACCTCAAGCTGCTGCGCAGCTCGTTGCCGAGAGGGCCAGTGCGCCAAGGGGTTTGTTGCTGCGCTTCATTAAAACCCGGGTCTGCCCAAGAAAGCAGCCAACAATAAGTCATGTGGGTCGAAGGGTTATTATACCACTCTATTGGGGGTCAGCCATGTGGGTCAAAGGGTTATTAGACCACCCTATTGGGTGTCGGTCCAGTCAGCATTATGTTATGTGGTTAAGTTAAGGTCGACCTAGTAAAAGTTATTAGGCAAGTCAAGTCAAGTATAAATAGAGTGCGGTAGGCACTCTATTTCATCATTCTATCCTCTCTCACACTCTCGGGAGAGTGGTGCACTTGTGGAGGAGGAGAAGCTACTGCTAGGAGATTTCTATCTCTTATGCTTAGATTGTATCATTGCTCTATCTATATATTGGGAAGTTATTGGGGTTTTTCACCATTATGGTTTTCCCCAAGTAAACTCTGTATCTGTTATGTGCTTGCATTATTGTGTCCATGATTGATATGCTATAGATATGTTGTACATGTTGTTCTCTCAGTTAAGATCCTAGGTCAGATTGAAGTAAATTCTGAAAAATTAACATGGTATCAAAGCTAGCCTAAAAGAAGGCATGGTATGGCATGTATGACACTTGTTGCAATTGCGAAGCTAGGGCTTGATATAGCAAAAACGAGTCATCATAGCACTTTCGCTATAAATAAATTTCGGCAAAATTTCAGGGTCTGAAAATCATACAGGGCGAAGCTAAGATCCCCATGTACCTTGTGTCCAAAGGAAAACCTCTAATTCATTGTACTTTGTGATTTATGATCTGTACAATATAGGGTTTCTGCCTCTTCCAGATCTCAGTCATAAACAGGTGACCTTGGAAACAAGGTCATAACCTGGGATAGGAATATCCAAATGAAATTTAGTAAAGAGTGACAGGTAGTGCATGGACTTTAATTTCTTAGGTAACCTTTTTAGAGGAGGAAATTGAACGAGTGACACGTGGAACACCGTACAAGTTTGATCTCCTGTTTTATCCCATAAACAGGTCATGTTCCGACACTTGGCATAACTCTCTCTCAGAGAATCCATTTGAGGTCAGAACTATGGGTTTGGAAAGATGACAGATCGAGCTATCACAGGAAAATGTTTCAGAACCTGTGGATCGAAAAGTTCATAGTTACACCAGAAACAATCAAGTACATATTTCTATCAAAACAGAATTATTTTTTAGCACCTTCATTCATGGCTTCCGGAATTTAGGGTTTCAGAGAAAGTTGGAATTTTTGTAATCGGAGACTACGGCTGAATGCTATTCATAAAAATCAAAATTTAGAGACCAATATCAGAATTTTTGGTTGGGAAAAAGGCCGGGCTTGATCAGACCCTAGTTCGGGACTTTGATCGGAAAAGTGGAAAATTAGGGCTTCTGCAAAAATGGGAATTTTTGAAATCCGTGACCACGGCTGGAAGCTCCTCAAAAAACTAGAAGCTTAGAGATTTGGATCAAACCTTTTGATTGGATAGAAGGGTGGGATTTATCAAACCCTAGTTCAGGGTCATGTCCAGTGAATCTGGAAGTTTCAAAGGCAAATTTGAGGGGTGAAACTTTGCAGTTTTCAAATTCTGAGTATACCAGCTTGATCAGCTCATCAAGGCGCATATTTCTATCCTTTCGGAAGTTTGAAATTCAAAGTTTGAATTTTTAGGGTTTCTCTGACAAACCCTAATCCAACTCCAGATCCAGTTCCTACAAATCAAGTGGATTGGGTTAATCCTAGAAGAGAATGGATTGGTCACCTGCATAAGTGAAGAAGTTCCTGTTTCAGAGGGAGATGAGGCTAAGGCCTTACATAAGAAGATTACAAGCAATCTCGATAGGTATGACTTATCCAGGTATGTTTCGAGATTTGTTCATGATTAAGTTTATGATATGTTTGTCTTCATGCTATTATGGTTAGTACAATATTGATTAAATTTAGACTTGTCGTATCACCTTAATAAAATTATGAATGCATGATAGAAGATATTCATTGATTAGGGTGTTGACACTTATGATTGTACTAATGCATTATGGTGTTGTATGAGGTTTATGTTGTCCGCTAACATGAAAGGTACACCAAGAAAGACAAATCATGTTCTAGTTCAAGAACATATGATCATGATGACATGAAGACAAAGATTCATCCATTGTCATGGATCACTTAGAATATCTATTTATGAGGTATGTATAACTTGGTTCTATAATGGTTAACCAATGAGATATGCAAGTTACTAGCACAAGTCATTGAAGAGAACAAGAAGACATCATGTGGGTATGTTAGACATAACTAGCTAACATACCAATCTAGGTATTTTTTTCCTATATCAAGTTAGAATCCTACCTTGTGTTAGGATCCCTTATATAAGTATACTTGGTATGATTGGTTATGTTTATTCATAAAATTAGAAATGTAAGTAATCAAGGGTTTATGCATATTATGTCTCTTATCTTGATTGATGATTTAACTAACTAGAAGAGTCCTATGATCAAATAAGAATATGCATGAGTAAAAGAAGACTTCCCTGAAACCTTGAATACTAATGTTTATTATCTGTGTTTGAAATGATCATGACTATACATGTTTAATATTATTGTGTTTTGATAGTATTAAGATTATACTAATCAATGTGTGATTATGTATGAGACCTTGAGGATAACACAATGATGATACTAATAAGCATGCATAGTGATCGGTATAAGTTCAAGGACAGGTAATCTAGGAATCAAAGATCAAGAGGGAGCACACTCCAGCTATTCCTGCAAGGAAGAAAAGATCAAGAGGGAGCACACTCCAGTTGTTCCTGCAAGGAAGCAAAGATCAAGAAGGAGCACACTTCAGTAGTTTCTGCAAGGATGCAGATATTCAGAGGGAGTTGACCACTTCTCACAATCCACATCAGAATGGAGTTGCAGAAAAGAAGCAAAGACTGAGAGGGAGTCAACCCAACAAACAAACAAAGATAAGTATTTGAATTATAATTCCTTGCATATTTTATTGTTTAAATAATACTGTTCAATAATGTATATACTCATGTTCCTAGAATTAGGTGGTGTATTGCATATTAGAATAGTTGCATTGATGAACAATATACTACTAATATACATGGGTAAGTGGCCTATGGCACTGTACAACAATCCATTGCTACTTATCTAGAATGAAACCTCTTTGTTGACATGTTGGGAGTTGTGCACACTCTTAACAATGTTCTGGTAGAGATTGGAAGGAATCTAGAAAGTTACGGGATATGGATAAATGTTGTATTGAAGCATTGGCTAAGATAATTGCATGACTGTATGACATATTTCTTTATGTGTAAGAATTTGTTCTGAAAACCATGACATGTTTTCCAATCATGCAATTTAACTTGTTGTGTAGGAAAGATCGTAAACCATCACCTACAAAAGAAGGACTACAACATTTGTTCAACAACAAAGTTATATATTGAAAATATTGAAGTTCCCAGGATCTGGGAAGAATGCCATGATCGAGGAGTACCAGTTGATCATGAAGATGTTTGGGATGTAGTCCCAAGACCTTAAGGGGAGTCTGTAGTGACTTCCAAGAGGATCTACAAGATCAAGCATGCTGCAGGTGGTACTGCAGGTGGTAGCATAGAGACTTTCGCTCCTGTAGCCAAATACACTTCCATTAGATCCGTACTTGATCTAGCTGTAGTGATGAAATAGAAGATACACCAGATGGATATCAAGATAGCTTTCTTGAATGGTGTAGTTGAAGAAGAAGTGTATGTGGAGCAGACACTTGGTTCTGAGACAGATGACAAGGAGTCAAATATGTGCAGAACTTGGTATGGTAGGATAGACAGCTTCCTATCCCGTTTGGGCTTTACCAAGAATAAAGCGGATTCCAACCTTTACTACAAGGTTGAGGAAGGCAATCCAGTGATACTACTTTTGTATATGGATGACCTGTTTATTACAGGTGAAGATAGATTGATTGCCGACACCCAGTGAAAGCTTGCTACTGAGTTAGAGATGAAGAACTTGTGGATGATGCACTATTTTGTAGGTATGGAGGTGTGGCAGAGTGCAGATGGAATCTTCCTTGGACAAGGGAAGTATGAAGTAGAGATCCTGAAGAAGTTCAGGATGATGGACT
Source organism: Larix kaempferi (assembly GCA_027924585.1). Classification (NCBI taxonomy): domain Eukaryota; kingdom Viridiplantae; phylum Streptophyta; class Pinopsida; order Pinales; family Pinaceae; genus Larix; species Larix kaempferi. Next base: position 6,099,088 of record BSBM01001567.1, on the reverse strand, counting down.
GCAAGCCCATGGCCACACCTATGGCATCGAACCTAAAGCATTTTGTGTGATGCTTCATCTGAGTCGGTTGATGTCTCTATGTATAATCAGATGATTGGGTCCTTGATGTACCTGATGAACACGAGACCAGATATTTTCTTTGTGGTGAACACATTGAGCCAGTTCCTGACGGATCCGAGAGGTGTTCACCTAGTTGTTGTAAAGCATATTCTGAGGTACCTGAAGGGTACGGTTGATTATGGGCTCAAGTATGATGCGAATCAAAAGTTTAACCTACAGGGTTATGTTGATTCAGACTGGGCAGGCAGTGCTGAAGATAGGAAGAGCACTTATGTGTGTTGCTTCATTATGGGATCAGGTGTGATCTCTTGGTTTAGCAGGAAGCAGTCCTGCGTATCACTGAGTACAGCCGAAGTAGAGTATGTTGCAGCTTGTTCAGCTAGTTGTGAGGCAGTATGGCTTCGAAAGCTACTGTCTGAGTTATTTGATCTACCGCTGGAGGCTACTGGTATATTTTGTGACAAACAGAGTTGTGTGAAGCTATCTAAGAACTCGATGTTCCACGATAGGTCGAAACACATAGAGATCAAATATCACTATATCAAGGATATGGTGCAGAGAGGAGTAGTGAAGATCCTGTATGTTGCGATGGATGAGCAGATTGCAGATGTATTGACGAAGCCACTAGCCAGAGTGACGTTTGAGTACTTCAGAGAGAGGCTTGGTGTTCTTCAGATCAACAAAACTTCGAGGAAGAAGTGATGGAGACATTTACTGTAGCCATTCCTACCATGGTGGAAGGGGGATCCTTCACATGGATGTGGATGTAAGAGTTGGATGATGAGCATTAGGACGATAATCCAGTTACTGCTCTGTATATGCATCAGGATAATGCTGGATATGATCAGTTGGATCATTTATATGTATATGTATGTACGCATCATGTTGGATGCTGGATATGCTCAACTGGATAATTTATATGTATATGTATGTACGCATCATGTTGGATGTTGGATATGAACAGTTGGATCATTTATATGTATTTGTATATGCATCATGTTGGATGCTTGGACCATGTATCTGTATATGTATCAGGTGGATACTGTGTATGATCAGGTAGATCATGTATGTTGATATATATCAGGTGGATACATTGTATGATTAGGTGGATCATGTATGGTGATATGTATCAAGTAGATACTTGGTATGCATCAGGTAGATGCATTGTATGATCAGGATGATCATGGATGACGAGCTTCAAGATGTTGCTCCAGATGACTTGCATCAAGACAATGCAGTGATGATGATCATGTGTACATCAGGATGATGTATGGTGAGTATCAGGTTGATACTCTGTGGCCGTGGATAGGTTGTTCAAAGGAAATCCTAGATTTGTTCTAGGTCACATCCAGTATGAAAAAGGATTGGCATTGTGTATCACATGTAAGACCTGGGAGATCCGATAGGTTGGGTTCTGTGCTTGTAATAAGTCCTGGGATGCTCTTTCGAGGGTTTGTGATAGTGGGCCACATGTAAGACCTAGGAGATCTGATAGGTTGGGTTGTGTGCCCATAATAAGTCTTGGGATGCTCTTTCGAGGGTTTGTGGTGGGCTGCTACATGTAAGACCTAGGAGATCCGATAGGTTGGGCTGTGTGCTCGTAATAAGTCCTGGGATGCTCTTTCGAGGGTTTGTGATAGTGGGCCACATGTAAGACCTAGGAGATCAGATAGGTTGGGCTGTGTGCCCATAATAAGTCCTAGGATTCTCTTTCGAGGGTTTGTAGCAGAGGTCACATGTAATCAGTCCTGGAGATCTTATCGGTCGTTCTTAGGCACATAAATGTTCCTAGGATGCTCTTTAGAGTTCTTGCCGGTTGTGCTATGCACATAAACGTTCCTGGGACACTCTTTTAAGGTTTTGTGACAGTCACATGTAATAATTCCTGGAAATATGGGTAGGATGAAAAAGGCCTCAGATGATCTTTAGGGTTCTTGCTAGTCAAGAGACTCTTTTAAGGTTTTGTGATGCACATAATAAGTCCTGAGGATTCCACAGTATGGTCAGTGATGATGAAGACCTATAGGTGGTGGGCCTACATCCAGTATGAAAAAGGATTGGCTCTGTAGAACTTCCTATGACGAGTAGATTCAGAGATTGATTGAGATAGCAGTAGCAGTGACGATGACGATTATCCAGTGATGATGATCCAGAGAAGAAGACTTGTGCTAGAAGACCTATGTCGAGAAATACCTTCCTAGTTAAGAGGGAGTGTTGATGTATATGTAACTTCGGAATGTATTTCATATATGTATATTGTACTCCTATAGAGATGGTATTATTCCTCTATACGAAAGTGTTTGTATTCCTATAGAGATGTTGTTATTCCTCTATAGGGAAGTGTCGTCATTTATATTGTAAGTGTCGTACCTTATACTTGATGGGTTATTAGACCACCTTGTTGGGGTCGGCCCTATATAAGTCATGTGGGTCGAAGGGTAATTAGACCACCATATTGGGGGTCGGCCATGTGGGTCAAAGGGTTATTAGACCACCCTATTGGGTGTCGGCCCAGTCATCATTATGTTATGTGGTTAAGTTAAGGCCGACCTTGTAAAGGTTATTAGGCAATTCAAGTCAAGTATAAATAGAGTGTGGGAGGCACTCTATTTCATCATTCTATTCTCTCTAACACTCTCGAGAGAGTGCCGCACTTGTGGAGGAGGAGAAGCTGCTGCTAGGAGATTTCTATCTCTTATGCTTGGGTTGTATCATTGCTCTATCTATCTCTGAAGAAGTTATTGGGGTTTTTCACCTTTATGGTTTTCCCCAAGTAAACTCTGTGTCTCTTGTGTGCTTGCATTATTGTGTCCATGATTGATATGTTGTAGATATGCTATACATGTTGTTCTCTCAGTTAAGATCCTAGATCAGATTGAAGTAAATTCTGAAAAATTAACAGTTGATTTCAGTAGAGCACCACAAGCATTTGGATTTCCATAGCAGATCCTGGTGCCATTCCATTGAATTCATTGGAGAAATCCTTTGAGGTCTATCCAGGTGTGAAGGATCTCGATAAAAGTGCCTACTGTCCTAAAGTAGTGTTCAATAGATTCAGTAACAATCCTCAAGATATTTTTCCATTGTTTTTGCAGGAATTCTATAATAGCTTCCATGAATCTGAAAGCAATTCCTCCTCTCTCTCCATTCAACTATGATGGGTGGAAAGCAAATATGATAGCATATCTGAAGAGACATTGAGGTATTTTTGACATGTATATTGGTGTTATGAGAGATTTTGCTTCCTATGAAGAAGATAATGATTGGATAAATGAATGTGACATAGCCGTTGGAGCAATGTATATTGCTATGTCTCCTAGTATGTGCTACCTCATGGAAACTGTTGAATATCCAAGTGATCTATGGGCCCAAATGGACAAAGAATTTTGCAAGTAGAATGAAGAGATTGGTGCAAATTATTTGGAGAACAAGCCCAATGATACCTCCTTAAGTGTTCTCTCTAATTATGTCTCAGCCTCAATCATCTCTCATGATGAATTTTTTCAAGATGAAGAAGAAGTTGCAGATTCAACACAAAAAGTTTATGTTGAAGACATTCCTTCCTATCTTGCTCTAGAAGTTGAAGACAATTTAGAATTGTCCTCTTCCCATGTAGTTGATACAGATGAAAGTGATACAACTAATGAAGATGATCCTTTTGTAGAGATTATCCATTCCTCAATCATGTTCTCAATGTATTCTATTTCGAATTCTAAATGAGATAAGCCAATTCATGCTCTAGAATCTGAAGAGGTTCTTAAATAATCTCTTTCACATGATTCTGCTGGTCTGCATAATGATGATCTATTGAATGTTTTGGAGGTTAAATCATAGTTTGGAGATGATGCATTCACCCTCCTTGATCACATGCTTCCTATGAACTTCTATTTTATCATTGGCACATGCGCTGACAGTTTCACTAAAGATGGAGGAGACTACGATTCGCTTGGGTTCAAGTCTCAGGAACATTTTGGTGATTTTGGTTTTGATCTCACCCCTGTTGGTTCAAAGGAGATCACAAGAAACCATCTATCAATTCTTGTAGATGATTCAATTTCCACTGATCACAAGTTCAACTTTCAAGAGAAATTAGATCTGATTGGAGCTAATCCTACCTCAGTTGGTTCGAATTATAGGTTCAAGGATGATCTTCATATTTTTGGATTTGTTCTCACCATGTTTGGTTTGAAGAGCAAGTTGAGGAAGCCTCTTGGTTCGCTTTCATCCACTGAAGGAGAATTCAAGAACATGTTTTTGGAGCATGATCCACTTCTTCCCAAGAGGAAGATACCTCCAGACATTGAATCAAGCATCACACCTACTTGAGTCTTGAGCAACAATTTTTGGTGTCTTTCAGTCTATCTTGAGGGTTTTTTTTTTTCCCACTGGGTTTTCCTTCTTTCCTCACTTTTTTAGATTGTTGCATTAGCAACCAAGGCCCTAATTTACTTATATTTTTCCTCATGGTCCGGCTTAAGGGGGGGTGTTGGAATATTCTCACCATCTCATTTTGGTCTTGCATGCATCCATGCATTCCATGCATTAGCGATTGAGTCTCCTAGCACCTAGTCCTTACTTTGTCCCCCCTAGAGCTTGTTTTTGGCCATCATTTGTCCTCCTATTCACTCAGAGCGCCTTGGTTACATCAATGAAGTCCAAATTCGCCCTCATGCATGATTTTATGAGTTAACACAATCTGTTCCATGATTTAGGGAACCTTTTCCCCTTGACTTCCTAGTTAACTGACTGTTACACCTATTTTCATTGCTACTGAGTGTAGGAGAACCTATTTTGACCACTACAAGTCATTATTTATCCCCCTTGGAGTCTCCTTCCCTATTTTGGTGCCCATATGATTCAGTTATGCTCAGTTCTACCTCAGCCATCTAATTATTCATCATCGGTGGCCACTGAACCTTATTGGGAGATGTTTCTAATGCAAACTAAGCCTATACTTGAGGTGAACTCGAATCCTTCCTAGAGTATCGAATTCATTCTATTGTAACAGTTTTTTATTTCCATCTTACAGTTGATTAATGTATCAACAACAATTTTTCATGTGTGTTTCAGTTTGATGAGTGAATTGATCCATGTCTTTGTCTAATTCTTCTTAGTAATAATAGTGTTAAATTGTGAGGTTTGTTCAATCTCAGTGATCTACCCCTATGGAATTTCACACAAGGGTGCATGAGATTTACCATGATACTTTACAAAGATTCATTTCAACAAAGGTATTTGATATACCACAAGGATACCCTAATAAGATACTTTCAGCAATGATCACAGGGATATTTTTATAACAATGGTACTTGTATTAGTATTGGATATATAAGGATACATGAAGTACACTGTCAAAAAAGGTACTTGAATCATGCTTTAATCAGTCACATAGTTAGTACATACTTTTTAACAAGATATACAAAATACCACTAGGATATTACCAGATACTTACACATGAAATGTCACCAAGATACCACCAAAATACCTTTCAACAAATATCACAAAGACACATTTCTAATGAATATCACAAAGATAACGATCACAAACATGCCTTTCTAATCAAGATCGCAAAGATATAGATCACAAAGATATTTTTCTATCAAAGATTGCAAAGATCACCTAAACATTTTATGCACTCAATGTAACAAGTAAGCAGACTTATATACAACAATTACAATATAACTAAGAAACCAAAAAGGGCCATGGCTACTAGTATTTAAACATACTACCTTTCATATCCACACAAGAATAAGTATTCTTTAGATAACATTCAAAAATCCATTATACATCAACTAATAGTAGTTAGTATCAACCAGTAATATCAACCAATATCAATCATACATCAGTCATACAGGTACCAGTCCATAATACATCAATTCATAATACCTCAACCATATATTAATCATATGTCGATCATATATTAATCATACACCAATATCAACGAATAACAACTTTACAAGCATCAACTGACGATACAAACATCAATCATAGTACATCAACCATAATACATCAACGAGAATACATCAACCAGAACACATCAACCAGGATACATCAACCAAAATCAAAATACATCAATCAGAATACATCAACCTGAGTACATCAACCTGAACACATAAATCAAGATACATCAACCAGGATACATCAACCTAAACACATCAATTATAATACATCAGCCATCAACCAAAAGAAAAATACATCAATCAAATCAAGATACATCAATTAGAATATATTAATCAAATTACATTAATATTTAACAATCACATCTAACCCACATCTGATAAACATGAATTAGTTTCTCAATAACATCACCCAAGCACATCAATCATACCAATATCAACCAATGACGACAATAGCAACCAATAGAAAGCATATGAATAACAATATCATCCATACATCATCCACTCAACATCAACCATTGTTCGTCAGTCATAGACACAACAATGATAACAACCAAGAACAACTGATAATAGCCATACATAAAATAATGACAATATCGTACATGTATCAACCATTGATCAACCATCATCAATCATTAGCAACCAATAGTATCAAACAACATAATCAACCATTCAAACACCATACATCGACCATAGCAATCATTTCAAATATTTACTATTTATCATAACACTATATATAATTATTAGCACATGATGATATATATAATATCCATATATTAATAATACATATGTACAACCAACATCATCACACAACTACTACTAATACTGCACTTATGTAAACACTCAACATATACACAATCATACATTATGTTGCTAATTATTTACACATAGCACACTAATTATACCTTCAACCAAATTACATTCATATTCATCTCAAGAAACCAAACATCCTACCACCAAAATATTCTAACATTCTGTGATAAAATAATTACTAGCTATACAACACACCATCATACACTCATAACATACATGTAATATCCCTTCTGTGCAAATTCTCAAATTCACCCAATTTAGAATCTAGGAATGAGATACACAAATTGTTCCAAAAGATTCCAAATGTTTTTGAATGGTGCAAGGAGGGACTTGGGAGGGAATATGAAACTTTAATAAAACCTTTAGACACCCAACCCTCTGATATAAACATCCATGGTAGTCAATTTACAAGGATGGAATATTTGGGACAAAACTAGTCAATTGGATTGGTGAAAATCCCCTCTAGGTCTGCCAATATTTGTCCTTCCAAACAGTGTACAACCTTCCCTAATATTCAATATGAGACTTGGATCTATTAGAGGGAATCAAGGAAAACATGTGTGCAACATTATATCAGGTATTAGGGTCAGATAGGTCTCCCAAAGGACAACAACTTCTAAGGAGTACAATTTATGAAAAAATGGTAGACTAGGGGAAATGAATTTATTGCACAAACTTTAATAAGACTTCAAGGGTATGGATACAACATTTTGGTCCTTCATTTAGCTCCATATGCAGCTCGAAACATAGACAAAAAATCAGAAAAAATATAATATCAAACACGTACAATATCATCCTGAAATCACCATGAGAATAAAATGAGGGAAATAACTCGAATCTCAATATTACTTGGAATTATTACATGAAAGGATTGGTGTTTCGAGCTTTAGATGTCATGATCAATTTATTATAGATTTATTTAGCAGATAACATTTTCATATGCTTGAAATATCAGTCCCCCATAAACTATATGCAATAAAGAGTGCGCTATCACACATGTACATGATCAACATTGAGAAAGTGTTGAGAGAAAGATAGTAGAGGAAGAAGAGAGAACATGAATCGAACTCAAAGGGGCTCGAACCTGCATCAAAATGTCTCCATGAAGCTATGTTGAGAGGTCGGAATGGCCTCTCCTTCAACCAACTTGGATAGGAATCGTGCACCCACGAAATTGGTTCAATGTGTCATGTTCCTATTTTGTCAGCACCATGGAGTAGATCAAACCCCATGGATCCTAATGAAAGATTGGAATTAATTAATTAATGAGAAATTAATTTTGAATTCTAGTCATTTAATTAATTAGGAGTGTGGATTAATTTTTATCCAAATTTTATTATGTTACTTGGAATATTTAATTTTCATGCATTTAATAATTTTATCTTAAATAAATGAGGATAATGCTCCACTAGGGCACATTAGTGGATGAGGTTGACTTGAAGATGGTTTGAAGAAGAAGTTAAGGAGAAATCACCCAAATCTAGAAAATCAAGAAAAAGGAAATAAAGATGGAGCAAATCAGAAAAGGAGCAAAAAATCAGGAAAAGCAGCATAAAGCATAAAGCAACATAAAAGCAGAAAGAAGGATAAATCGGAAAATAAGGATAAATCATAAAATCCAGATAAAAAAAAAAAAGTGGAAAAGAAAACTGAAAGTGGAAAAGCAAACAGAAAAGGAAAAAGAAGGAAAGCAAAGCAAAAGGAAAAAAGGAAGTAAAGCTAGCTTTCCTTATCCACTCATGGAGGGCGCATTAGAAAAGGAGACTTGCTCCTCAAGTCATCCTCTTTCTATAAATGAACCAGTGTGCACCCCCTTCACCATTTTTGTCAGTTTGATGTTTTGATTGAGAGCAATTGTGCCTCAAAGACTTGGGAGATGTGCCCCTAATCCAAGCTGAGAAATGTGCCCCTGCTTCCTGTGAGAGGATGATGGTATTCAGACCTTATCACTAACTTTATTTTTAGGTATTGTATCTTATCAACTCGAATTTGAAGTTCAAAAGAGGCATCATTCAGTTCATGGTTCGAATCTCCAAGTTTCCTATGGATTTCTAGAACTAGATTATTGTGTATAAGAGGAGAGGAGTTGTTTTAATGATTTGAGGGGACTATTGTCCCATAAATGACGTAATGACAGTAAATATAAACCTTTGATATCAATCATGTCATTTAATATTACAGAAGTCTTAATTATTCTCATATTTCTCCACCCTCTCTAGATTTGCATAGAAATTGACTAGTTTTCAGACTATCTTGAATAAATGAATGAGTAGAGGTCCAAATAAGTTTCTTTCTATTCCTGATTTTAATTAACATGTTATATGCACAAATCCATTTATGATTTGAATAATTCATGAGCCTTCTCTATATGTTTGGGAGTTCCTGAATTTTACTAGTTTTGTAATCCTGAAATGCAATTTTTCTTGTATCTTTGTGAATATTTCTCATAACTTCCTTAAACTTTCTGGAGAAACCTATTACTATGTATTGACTTATATTTCATGTTTTTTATCCTCTATGAGTCAGAAACATTCATCCATAGCTTCCATTCCATGTTTAGAGCAATACTAGTCTACATATGCTGGGGTGCCCAGGAGCGTTGGAGTAGATTTCATCCTATATGATATTGAAACATAAATGGTCCTAGTAATTTTTACATAGGTATTAAAAAATATCATCTCCTAACTTCCTTCCATATCTTTTGATCTTGTCCACTCATAGTCCAACTAACTCCCTGAAACATTGTTTTAAATTGATTCTTTGAAGAAGAGAGATTTTGTATCACTAATCCTAGCTGGTACATTATAGTGGTATTAGAGCACTTTCCTTGGCTCAGCCCATGGAAATTAAATCTCATGTGAAGAAATATCTCAAAACTATTTTCAAGTTGCAGTTATAAAACTAGATTTAGTCATGGAATATGAAGGTTTTGAGTTATACGAGGAAGAAGAAATCATTTACATTGATGGATGCCTACCAAGAGATGATGATGGTTACATTTGTGAATAGATATACATAGATCAATGGTATGAACCACCGATGTCCAATCCTAAGAAGGAGTTAGCAAAGAGGATATCTACAGGTAAAAAATTTTCCTGCCACTACCAGGAGTATCTGGCTTTGAGAGAAGAGATTCGTAAGGCCATTTCCTTCAAAGATTATTTTTATTGCAGATTTGGGTTTGAGATCAAGGATGAATCTTTGGATTTAAAAGAGAGCAGAAAACCACCCATAGAGGAAACAAGTGTTTCCACCTCTGTGAGCAAAGAAGAAGAAAGAGGAATCGAAAGTGAAGCCTCATTGGATGCCATTGTTTCTAGCATGAAGAGACTTTTCAAATTATATTCAAACAAAGTCTCCAATAATACTACTTCTAGGGTTACCAAGGAGCAAGATGCATCAGATATCTTGAAGGAGAAAAATCACAGTAACAATCATCCATCAAAGGAGAGGAGTAACAATTTTCCAAGAGAAGAGCCGTGTGTTTCCTCTAATGAATGCACTGAGCAAGAACAAGAGGACTTTAAGCTAAGGAAGGAAGGTAAATTTGATATCAGTAGCATCAATTCTTTTTTTATCAATCTGAAGAATATCCCATTAAGTTAATCACAAAAGAGAAAGGATCAACCCTTCAAGCTTTCTCAGAACATCCTTATGGAGAAAAATACAACCACACTTTAGTTGAGAGTGAACCTAGAGATTTGGAGGGGGATCATGCCATCACCAGTCCACATCATGAAGAGATAGAGGTGTCACAATGGTATTACAACCATTCTGATTTTTGCATTCACCAAATTCCTTTGTTTCATCTTGATATGGCAGCCATTTTCGGTGATAAGGTTGGCAGAAAGCATCCTTCTAGTACTGAGATCCAAATTTTTGTGAAGGATGAATTTTTAAAAGAGAGTTTGCAAGATTATCAAGAGTGGCATGAAAACACATGTGATCAGATGTGTGTGTATAATAGTACACATGGCATTATGGAGCAACATCATTTCCAAGGTAAACATAAGGAGTCCTCATATTTACATGTGTTTCAAGAAAGCATTGACTTGCAGGATGATTTCCAAGCACCTGTTTGACTCTAGAGAGATTAGGATTCTCTTTCATGTAAGGAAGGATTATCCTTGATGAATATGGATTATTACATTCCATTTGTATCAACAAGAAAAGAATCATATTCAACATTGAATTTGATGGATAGCTACATGACTGAGATGGAGACTCAAGATTGTGCAAGACTAGCTCACATGGGTAAGACTTATTTTTGCATTAGTAATGGATCTATTGTTGCATTCAAATTTGTTATGATCAATGAGCAGCATGAAAGGCATAAATGGATGCAATATGATGCTTACCATACATTTCAATTCATACCTTGGAGGAAAAATTACATAGAAAATGAAGAGTTATTCCATGGCATGATATTCATAGTAAAGCATAGTGACATTGTGGGGGCTACTAAGGGCCTCGCCACCATTCAACGCACAAGTATGGACTACTTACATAATATTCAGGTCATATGGAAGTCACTACAAAAACATGAGAAGTTTCTTGAATACCACCCACCGGGTAGGCCACCTGATAGGGTTGTTGGGTCTAGGAAATGCCCCTTTTTGCCCATCCTTATTTCATCATTTTCCCCTAATTACATCCTATTTCTACAAGCCATATATATGCCTTCCCTCCAGATCAACCAATAATATCGACAGGTATAATTCATTATTTCTTTATTCATTTTATGCCTAAGATTGTTATAGTTCAGGCTCCTAGCCTTTGAATTATGATAACTTGTGTGGTTTCATTTAGTCAAAGCTCAAAGAACAGGTGTATCAGCTACCATGCCTTGAAAGCAATCATACGTGGTGCTAGCTATTACTCTTTTAGCTCAATTCCTCAGGTTTTCAAGGGACAGCGCATCTCTCCACGTGAGTTGTAACAGGTAGCTATAACAGATTGTTGTAATAGAGTGTAGCTGTGACAGACAGGTCGCCTTCCAGATTGCTAATCCATTGATCTATGGCTCACCAGCATAACAACATCTTTTATGATTAAACAACCTCATTCAATGCGTCTGTAACAGTTAGCTGTGACTCAGAAGCATGTCGATCAGAGATCTTCATTGCTACATGGGATTAGTGGATCATGAACTACACTTTGTATGTATAAAGATGGGAAGGCTTCCTTTGCCTGGGGTTGGTTAATCATCAATTGTTGTACGGGCTGTAACAGAGATTGAGACTGTGAATTTCCTTTTTTTAATGAAGAGCAGAGTTACTTCCATTTCTGTGTCTTAATTTGTGGTGATTCATGGCGTCTCTGTTAGAAGGCTAGGGCCCGCCTTCTCACAGAGATTGCCAATTTAGTTAGATAGTTAGATTTATTCATTTCATGTTGTGTGTTGTGGAATTGCATTAGGTGTATTTCTGATGGCTGCAACAGTGATTTTATGATTGCATTCTTTATTGGTAGTTTATCTCCTACATATGAATAGCTGTAACTGCGTGGTGTGACAGTCGACTGGGTAGGTTAGTTTGATTATGCATGTGTGTTCAATAGCTATGACAGCCGAGCTCAGTTCCAATTCCCTTCAGTCATTTATGCTTTCTAGGATTTCCCTTGATTATCAGTTAGAGTTCAATCTTATGTTTTAATTATGGTTGTTGTTGTATCTTAAATTGGATTCATAGATTAGATAGATTATGGTTGAGTTGCAATAGTCACTGGATGAATCATTTTGGTAAAGATTGAATACTGTAGTTTGATAATGATAGGATTTAACTTCTTGCAAAAGTAATCTAGTTCATTCTCATTCTTAGAACATTAAACTGATGGGTTGATTTCTGTAGGAAGGTAGTTGCATTTTGAATCCCTAGATGTATGAATTAGATTAGTTTTCTTTATGGAATGAGTTTGGCTGAGTAGATACGTAGGATTTTTATCTCCATTCACTTAATCAACTACTGAAATTGTTTATGCATAGATAGTTCTATTGCCATTGAAATAAAAGACCTCCTTGGGTTTGACAATTTATATTGAGCATTCTGTATGTTGGTTTTAATTAATTGACATATAGGGTGACCAACATTTTGGCACCGTTGCCAGGGATGGTAATAGATAAACATAGTTAGTAGTTGGTTTTATTTGATTTCATTTTAGTTTAATCATTCACAGCATGCATGAATACAAGAAAAACAAATCGAGAACCCCCTTTAAGTACTAACATTGTAGGTGGAAGAGGCCGAGGTCGTAATACAGGTCAGGGAAGACACACATACATTGATGAAATAATTGCTAAGGCTGATTCTTCCACTAGAACACCGTGGAAATCTACAGGAAGGAGAGATTATGTTCCTCCAAATATTGAGAATTCAACATCAATAGTGGAGAATACAACTGGACCTTCAACTCCTATTGCAGAAAATAAACCTCTTGAAGATAAGGGAAGCACTGTGGGTGCACTAGATAGAGAGGATATTTATCTTATCAATGGAAGCAGAGTTAATAAAGAAGTGTGGTTGGAGACTCTCCGAGTAGCAAAGGAAGAGAGGAGGCGAGAAGAAGAGAGGAGAAGAGAAGAAGAAGCAAAAGCAGAGGAGGAATGCATAAAGGAAGCTATTGAATCTTGGACTAGAACCATGGATTGTAGGGAATAGGAAGGAGAGGATGAACATAGGGAGAACCGAGAAGAAGAAGTGGAAGATAATCATCCTGGTAATACTGTGGCTACATTAGAATTCCCTATCCTCTAGACACCTGGAGCACCTCCCATGAAAAACATTTCACCATCAGTTCTCCCGAATTTTCATGGTAAGTCTTCTGAGGAACCTGATGAGTTTCTTTTTGAGTTTGATATCCTCTGTAATAGTTATGATTACACCTCTAGTGCTCAAAAGCTGAAACTATTCCCAACCACCTTGAAAGGAAATGCTCTACGCTGGTTCATGAGTCTAGGTCGTGAGACCATTACTACTTGGGACCAAATGAAAAACACCTTCCTTTCTAAATATCAAGAATATTGTAGAACTATGGATAGAAAGGAGGAGTTGTTTAAAATGGTTCAGAAGGATGAAGAGAGCTTGGAAGACTTTTTGGAAAGATTGATGTACAATTTACAAAGGTCTCGGAACGTTGAGATTGGAAAGGATGTACTCAAGATCATTTTACTACGAGGAATTAGAGAAGACTGCCTTGATATGTTGAATTTGCTGGGAAAAGGGGGCATCTCGAAGGAACCTTTCCAGAAGATTTTTGAATTATGTCGAAGGTACTCAAGGGGATCCTCTAGAACAAAGAAACGATACAAAGATTGAGACCAGGATGTCTTCATTAGGACTCAGAAGTCAGCTAGTGGAGGAGCCACTCGAGAAGAAATAGGAAACTTACTGGAGAATTTTAAAATAGACATGATGAGCTCCATTTCCTCATAGTTAGATGTCATGAGAGCAAAGCAGAGGCAAGTAGTAGAAGACCTTACACTTGGTGTATTATGTCCTAAATGTAGGAAAAAGCACTCATTGAAAGAATGCCCACTGGACAAAGCAGAGATATGTAGGATATGCGAACTGAAGCATGATACTAAGGAATTTCCTTCATTACCTAAGGTCAAAGTAGTTCTACAGGAATCCATTCCAGATGTGGAGCAGGCTTACTTCATTGCATAGAAGAAACCATGGCAGCCTCGCAATCAAGGTATGAATCAAGACCCATCATTTTTTCTGAATAATATGAATGGTATGAACAATATGAATAATATGAATACACAATTCCCTTCACATTATTCTGGTAACCATTGGCATCCATCTCAGAACGAAATGCAAAATCCTATTTTTTGGACACCATGGTCACAGCAGTCAAACAATCAAGCTCCTTGGAATTCCAACTGGAGAAATTCTTACCAAGGAAATCAATTTCTCCAACACCAAACTCAGTATCAACAGTATTCTCCTCAACAGTATCAACACCAACAGTATCAGCAACCACAACTCCTATTTCAAAACAATGCCACACCTGTCAATGCACCACTTCGACCATAGCTTCCTGCACAACCTAACCCAAACCCAAACAATAAAGTAGTCCATCAATTTGAGACTGCCAACATGCCTGCGTATTCCATCACCCAAATTCCCTGCAATGATACACGACTACGATCAGGGAGGGTAGTGGAACCTATTATCACTAAATAGGTTTCATCCCCAGTGATTGAAACTGGAGTGAATCAACACTACGAGAATATGGTCAATTAAGCAAGCCCCATCATTGAGGATGTTGAAACTCCTACCGAAACAGTAGATGAAACTCAGGAGCTAACACATGATGAATCATGGCCTACACAGTTGATAAGAGAACCACCATAACATGAATGATTGGCCCTGCAGAAAATAGTGGAACAGCCTCGATTCAATCTCTTAGGAGAATTGAAAAATTTGTATGTCAAAATTCCACTGTTACAAGCCCTCCATGATGTACCCATTTATGCCAAGACTGTTAGAGATTTTTGTATCAAGAAACCAGGAAGAAAGCCTAGGGATCCTCCCTCTATCCATGTATTGGGAAATTTTTTTGAATTGATAATGGGAAAGACTCCTGTGGTGAAATACGATGACCCTGGAAACCCTATTGTTACAGTTCACATAGGAAACACACAAATCCCCAACATCTTGGTAGAATTAGGCACGACTATTAACGTTATGACCATAGAAACTGTGAAGAAACTTGGACTCACTAACCTTCGGCCAACCCCTAATATTTTGGAACTTGCTGACAGATCAACAATAAATCCTGAGGGGATCCTAGATGACCTCGTGATCTCAGTTGACTCCTGGGAATACCTTGCGGATTTCTTGGTGTTACAGTTGAAATCCCAGTTAGGGGGACACCCACTGATCCTGGGAAGACAGTGGTTGGCCACAGCAGATGCCTGTATCAGCTGTCGGTCAGGATCTATGACCATTTCATATGGGACTGAGATCAAGAGCCTAAGCTTGTACCCTCCATCTCGACCAAGCATAGAAGCTGAAACTCCATTGTGGGAATATTTGGAGGAGGAAGAAGGTGTGCAGCTGTTATTAACAATAGGGAGAGCCTTAACGTTTAAAGATGAAATAGAGGATGATGCCATTAATAGTTTCATCAGTGATCCCACGTCAGTCAATAAAAATGTCTATCAAATCTTGGACAACACTTTAGCTGCAACAAAACAAGAAAATGTTATAGAAGAAACTCTAGTCAGTGATGCCATTATAATTCTAGTACTCAAAAATTCGAAGAGTGTTGTAGTAGAAATCGGGCCAGGGAAAACGTTGAACATCAATCCAAATCTTGCGCCTAGCGAGCTGGAACAGTTAGTCACTTTGTTGAAACAGCATAGGGAAGCTTTCGCTTGGGAATACACAGACATGAAAGGGATTCCTTCCGATCTATGCACCCATCACATTTATATTAAGAGCGACTCCAGGCCTGTGTGTCAACCACAACGAAGGATGAACTCGAACCTAAGAGACATAGTGAAAGAGGAGATCCAAAAAAATTTGGAAGCAGGATTTATATACCCAATTTTAGACAGTGAGTGGGTTTCTCCACTCGTGATTGTGCCAAAGAAGAATGGGAAATGGAGGGTCTACGTGGATTACAGAGAATTGAACAAAGCAACGCAGAAGGACCACTTCCCCTTACCTTTCATCGATCAAGCCCTTGATTCCTTGTATGGGAAAAAGTATTTTTCCTTTCTGGATGGATTTAGTGGCTACAACCAAATTCAGATTGCTCTAGAAGACCATGACAAAACCACTTTCAATTGTCCTTGGGGAAATTTTGCATACCGAGTACTTCCTTTTGGGTTGTGCAATGCAACAGCCACATTTCAGAGAGTAGTGATTGGAATCTTTTCAGAAATGGTAAATGATTGCATGGAGATTTTTATGGATGACTTTACTCCATATGGTGATAGTTATGAAGAAGCACTGAAAAATTTAGAAAAGGTCTTGAAACGGTGTGAACAAAGCCAGCTCTCTTTAAGCACTAAAAAGTGCCATATGATGATGTGTGAGGGCATAGTGCTGGGGCACTTCATCTCTTCTAAGGGTATCTAGGTAGATCCATCCAAAATCAAGGTAATTGAAAATATACCAACTCCTGGAACACAGAAGGATGTACATAGCTTCTTGGGGCATACTGGCTATTACAGAAGGTTCATAGAATTTTTTTCGAAACTAGCTTCTCCTTTGTTCACTCTATTGATGAAGGATGCACAGTTTGTCTGGAATGATGCATGCCAAACAGCGTTTACTGAGATAAACAAAAGTCTATCTATGGCACCCATCTTACGAGGGCCCAACTCGGCTCTTCCTTTTCATATTTCTTCATATGCTTCAGACACTGCCATTGGAGCAGTTTTGGGATAGCAGGAAGGTAGTCCTCCTTATGCAATTTATTACATTAGTAAGAACTTATCTCCTGCTGAACTAAATTATACTGTCACAGAAAAGGAATTTCTTGCCATTGTTTATGCCATCAACAAATTTAGACATTATATTACTGGATATTCTACTTTTGTGTACACTGAACATTCTGCTATCAAATATTTAATGAATAAACCAATCACGAATGCTAGAGTTAGTAGATTGCTATTACTGTTACAGGAATTTGATATCACAATTATTGATAGAACAGGGAAGGAAAATGTTGTTGGAGGTTTTTTATCTCGACTTACTAACAGTGATGACAATTTACCAGTCGAAGATTCCTTCCATGATGAACATTTGTTTGCGGTATCAGCTCATTCCCCATGGTATGCAGATATTGCTAACTTTTTGGCTGTAGGTAAGCTCCCAGCACATCTGTCGAAGAGAGAAAAAGAAATATCATACAATAGAGTGCTAGGTATTGCTGGATTGATGGCCATCTTTTCTACACAGGGCTTCATTTAGAGATCAGAAGATGTGTTAGAGAATATGAGATCTTAAGCATTCTTAAATCTTGCCATGATGAGCCCTGTGGGGGACATTTTGCTGACAAAAGGATAGGTCATAAACTTTTGAGAATGGGCTATTTATGGCCCACATTGTTTAGGGATGCAAAGAAGTATGTTCAGGTATGTGATAGCTGCCAAAGGATGGTCCAACCCAACAGATTAGATGAAATGCCTTTGCAGCCACAGCTCGTGGTTGAACCATTTGATAGATGGGCTCTAGATTTTGTAGGGCCTATCAGCCCTCCCTCAAGATAGAAAGTTCACATCTTGGTTTGTACAGATTACATGACCAAATGGGTAGACATTGTAGCTTTGGTTAAGGCTAATGATCAGGCTGTGATTGATTTCCTGTATGAAGAAATTTTCACTTGGTTTGGAGTACCCAAGGAAATCATCACAGATGGTGGACCGCAGTTTGTGTCTCACAAGCTAGAAGCGCTGTTACAGAAATTTCATATTCAACACAGAATAACCTCACCATATCATCCACAGGACAGTGGCCAAGTGGAGAGTTCAAACAAGGTTATTGAGACTATTTTGACAAAAACAGTGAAAATCCATCAGCAAAGAGACTTCCAGAGGCATTGTGGGCCTATCGCACTACATGGCGTAACACCACTGGTTTTTCCCCATATGAGTTAGTGTATGGTAAGAATGTTGTTTTCCCAATTGAATTTGAAATCAGGACTTTCAAAACAGCTATAGAAGCACAAAGGAACTGATTGAATCAACTTAATGAATTGGATGAAAAGCGCACAGCAGCGGTAAATCATACAACTTTAATCCAATAGCAGCGCTCTAAGTGGCATGACATATTCATAAAGAAGAAAGTCTTCCAGGAAGGAGACTAGGCTCTGTTATATGATTCACCATTTAAGAGGGATTTCAAAGTCAAGCTATGCACTCGTTGGTTGGGACCTTGTCAAATAGATCGTGTATTTGACAATGGAACAGTTCGGTTGATCACCATTGATGAAAACAAGACACCATTATTTGCAAATGGTCATCGGTTGCGACTATATCACAAACCGATCACAACGGATGCTTTCATTTCATAGGTTGCAGCAGATCCAGATTATAAGTTAACGCCAGGGCAAGGAGTTTTCTCAACCCCTGTGAATTTTTAGGACTGCAATATCCACATCATTTGTACATAAATAATTCATTTTTTTTCATTCTGTATTTTATCTATTTTTCATTTTTCACTTGATCGGTTTGTCTTGAAGATTTGTGTGCAGGGATTAATTGGAGGAACAACAGTCATGACTGGGCCAAACGATTGCAAGTACCTTACATTGTTTCCTAATTTAATAAAGCTCTTTGAAGAAGATGGATGATTCGTTAGTTTTTCAGTAGCCAGCTGAGAGTCCACCTATTACTAAATTTTTTTTGCACAACTGCAACTCCTTACCTTGCTCATTCTTACTATTTCCGCAGCTGTAACCCCGTCATTTTTCCATTCACTTCATTTCTTCCAACAGTTGCGACTCTGCCATTTTTTCCCATTCCGCTAGTCTAGCAGCTGCGACTCCGCTATTTCCATTTCATTTTTGCTATTTTCTAGCAGCTGTGAATCCGCTATTCTTGCTTATTCCACTAAGTCTAGCAGGTATGACTCCACTATTTCCACTTCATTTTCACTATTTTCCAGCAGCTGCGACTCCGCCATTTTCGTCGATTCTACTAAATTTAGTAGCTGCAACTCGACTATTCTTCATTCATTTTACTTTTTCTCCATACAGCTGCAACTCCGCTAGAACTTCTTCATGCATGCTACAACTCCACTAGTTGTCCTTTTTTCGAATTAATGCCGGTAATAATGACTCAATCTGGCATCAATTTGAATGCTTGCTCCATGGATCCAATCACATTCCGCCAAGAAGACATCATTAGGTGTCTCGGGCATCTGTCAGTGGAATGGCAACAGCCAAATCACCTCAGCACATGTGCATTTATGCTCGTTTTATTGGGAGGTGGGCTATAATGATAATTCATGGTTGAATGCATAACGCAAAAGGTACGGATTCAAACTTTTACATGATTAAGCGTGAAATTGAATATAGTAATAATGATTATGCCCTGTCTTTTAGTCCCTGTCAGCAAGGTCGTACCATTTAACCACCAGGATACCCCAATTAAGCCAACTTTCCATAACTATCTCATTTTACTAGGATTTCATACCTGTGCCGACTTTCTAAAAATACCCAATTTTAAACTCCAACGATTCCTTGCATGTTCATACGCTGCAACCCCCACGTTTGGACTGTTACTTGTTGTATTCGTCACCTGGATTTTGAAGAAGGCTAATGTGGGAAACCTAGTCTGGCATGAACCCATGAATACGGAAGCCTTGCGTGCTAACGTAGAAGTGCTTAACATTTTCATAACAGCAGGTTGGATGGAATATTTTGAATGGTTGAACGGTTTCCACATAGAAACCACATTATAATTCACCCTCAACCTGACTGATACTCACTTTGAGGTCATGGGACTGCGCGTGGATGTTACAAAAGAAATCATAGCAGAGGTTACTGGCTTACCTGGGGTTGTAAAGAAACTATTTGGATGGAAGGCATAGAATGCGACGGCTGTAAGAGAATTTCTAGCAGTTGGGGAGAATGTTCGTCCAAAGCGCCGTGGTTTAGAATTGGTGTCATTACCACGACACTAGAATTAGGTGGCAGCCTTTGTGAAGAAATATATTTCTTGTGAAGGAAGGTACCAAACTGTTTCTTTCTCTGAACTTCCTTTATTGTCTCACTTACGCCATGGTATTTTAGTAAATATGCCATTCTATCTTTTTAAAGCCCTGCAAACCATGGCTGGATATGCAAAAACAACCCAACACCCAATTTCCTCCCTTACCAATCATGGCCTAGTTAAATTGTTAGTCTTAAGGGCCCTTGCAAATCACAATTTAACCTGGGAGTAATTTCTTGCGGGGGTCTGGCCATTTAGAGGACCTGTATTAGAAGTGGGGGGTATTAGAGAAGGTGAAGAGGACCGGCGTTCCTCAAATCCAGTTGGGGGGGAGGTTGGAGCATGAGGAAACCAGAAGGAGGACAAAGATGAGGTAAATATGGGGGATGTTGCAACAGCAACAAAACCTGTTATTGAAGAAATGGTGATGGAAGCCATGGCATAGGAGGAAGTGACATTAGAAGATGCAATTGCAGAAGCATAAACGAAGGAAGAAGAAGCTGAAACTGGAGTAGTTGTTAAAGCTACAATAGTAGAGCCTGCAACTGCAGAAGCAGAAATTCAAGCAGAAGCAGGAGGAGAAGTAAATGTGGAAGTTTTTGATGTTGTGTCCTCTCCTGAGATATGGGGGACCATTATTGAGGAGGAGAAGACTGAAGAGAAGACCCCTGTGTCAAAGAGACGAAGAAAGCTAGGGGACAAGGGTCAGGCATCCACTACAGCAAATGTAGCTAGGGTTTTCGCCCTAGCTTGTGCAAATGAGCACCTACTAAGGAGAATGGACTCCTTAGTAGCAGTTCAATAAACAGAAATAAAAAAGACAATACATTGAAATGAAAATTACTTCTAAACATGTGCATGAGACATAAGAGGCAAGAAATAATAAATGGCTTTCTTTGTATTAAAATTTATATCTCCAATGTGAAGGTTGGTGGAGTTCTTGCAATGGTCCAAGAGGGTTGCTCCAAACTCCAGCTTTGCTCCTTCTCTTTCTCCAAATGGTTGAAAATGGGCCAAAAGGGGCACTCAAAGGTGAAAGTAGCTCAAGGGTGAGCTAGGGTTTCAAGAGTGATTTTGGCAGAGTAAGGGTATACTTGATTGTGGATATGAAATGAGGGATCTCCATCACCTATTTATAGTTTTTCAGTGGCGGAGTGCTGGCCCATGGTTTTGGGAACCATATGGTTTAGGTCAGCTGTATAGGGTTTTTTCCTCCTTTTTTCCTCTTTTTTGGTATTTTTTATATTTTTTATTCCCTTTTTATAGGGTTTTTGCTATTTTGGAGGAATTTTGGATATTTTTGGAGGGAAAAGGGGTTTTTTTAACCTTTTGGAGGCTTTTTTGGTGGTTTCGTGGCCTTTTGGAGGCTTTTTGGGCCTTTTGGAGGCTTTTTACTAGGATTTTAGGGTTTTGAAGGCAAATATGGTAGGAAATATGGAGAAATGAGTCATGTAATGGGGTAGATGAGGTAGTGAGCACTTTTTGGGTGTTAACAGATTGCCCCCTGATGTGTGAGGGCAGGAGCTCATCGTATGGATGATAGACATCATAAGTCTTTTAATGGTTTTCCTGGGGTGTGGAGAAGAGAAGGAACGAACTAGAGCCTAGAACAACGGTCACGAACAAACTGCAAAAACTAAAAGTACATGACCTCAATAATGTATGAAGAATAATCTGAACATATGGACGAGGCAGGCATTCCCATGCTCGTATCAAGATATAGAACAATAATAACAATGGGGTCCAAAATATGGGGACCTAAAATATACATGGCCTCAAATAAGGAATGAGGAGGAATCTCAATATATGGACGAGGCGGGCATACCCATGCTCGTATCAAGATACATAAAAATAACAATGAGGCCCGAAAAAGGGGACCTGTAAGATACATAGAGAACCACTGTGTACATCATAAGGGTCTAGAGGGGACACCAATCGGGGACATACTGCTGACCTGACCCTGTCTGAGTTGAAGGACTGATACACTGGAATGACAATAGTGCTACTGAGTGTGGTACCAGAGGAACTGATGAGCTGCTGGATCATCGTGACAAGGGGTCACACTCTCAATGGTACACTGAACTGGAAATGAACTGTGTACTCAAGGAAGCATATAACTGGATGGCTTCCGAATACAATCACCAACGCAACCTGGACATCCACGGGAACATATAACTGGGCGTTCCAAAGTGACTCACCAATGTACTAGAGTCGGGGGAAATCCGGGGTCTTCGACCAATAACTGAAGGGATATAAACCCTGCGCGATTCTCAATGATGCGATCAAGGTGTTGAAGTCGAGCATGTGAGAAACAACCACTCAGAGAGGCAATGATGACTCCTCTCAAAATGGTCCGTAGGCACTCACCACTGATGGTGATGGGTCCAAGGTGCAGGGACCTCTGGGTCTATCCTCTAGAATAGAGGGGCTGTCGTCGACAGAGGGAGACCTGCAACTAGCAAGGCAATGATGTTTCCTTGATAGGAGCACGAGGTGGAAAACCAAAGTGTGAGAGTACTGATGGTAGGACTGACATACTGTGGGGGATAACTGGGCAAGTAAAGTGGGTGGACTCAAACTTCCTTTGTTCAGAGTATGATGGCGGGGATGATCGGGCAGCATATGAAATTGACTAATGGGAAAGGGATCATGGCTGTAGTGGATCAAGGATAGTGACTGGGATGAGTGGGACTCAAGCTAGTGTAAAATGACAGGAGACTGCAGAATACTCTGAACAAAGGTGACCTGATTGGGGGTGCTGCCGAGATGATCGATCATAGTGCCAAGGGGCACAAGGGGACTTCTTCATGGGTTAAGGAACTAGAAGAAGTGTGTGTAAAATGGTACTGTCGTGTGGATTTATACGAGCCCAGGACAGTTCATGCTCGTGATTGCTTTCAATTTTAAGGAGTCTGAAAGCGATAAGAAGACTCTGAAATAATGGAAAGGTACTGTCGTGTGGATTTGTACGAGCCCAGGACAGTGCATGCTCGTGGTTGCTTTCAATTTTATAGAGTCTGAAAGCGATAAGAAGACCCCAGGGGGTTTCTTTTTCGTGTGTTAGTCTCCAAGGCCCAAAGAAGCATAAAAGGATGTAATGAAGAACTCTTCTAGCCGGTGTGACTAGAGTATTCCTTTTTCGTAATTATTCTACCAGGTCCGGAAAAGGGTTAAACTTATACCAGATAGACGCCCTTTCAGGTACTTTAACGAGCATGAAAGGAAGCAAGATTGCTCAGCGATCTTTTCATTGTTTTAGGAGTCAGAAAAGAGCTTAACAGAAACTCCCTAAGTGCCTTTTTCATAAAGGACTTGTCCGGCCCGAAAAAGGGATAAAATTATACCGAACAAAAGGAATGGTCAAGCAAGGAGGAAGTGCTCAATCAAGGAACATTGACGATGACCAAGAACGAGGGTGGGGGGGAACACTGATGGGCCTCCTTGCGGGATGATGAATGGTGGAAAAATATTGAAATAATTGCAGTATGACAGAAGTGAATGGCTCATGTAAAAATGTGGAACAATTCGATGGCAGCCGATGTGGCGCGCAAACCGAGGAAGCAAGGTGTTGGGACACAATGTTGAAACTGTACCAGGTGAGAGCGAGAAATGATCTCAAGCATCATCACGAGCGTGGAAAAATGAATCCGACGATATAAAAAGTGTCAAAAATGGATAACGGCCGATGTGGCATGCAAACCGAGGGGACAGGGGGCGTTTTGGAAAAAATACCCAAAAAATCTGGAGGTGAGAGCGAGAAATGATCTCAAGCATCATCACGGGCTCGAAAAAAGAATCTGATGATATAAAATATATCAAAAATGGGCTACGGCCGATGTGGCATGCAAACCGGGGTGACAAGGTGTCGAGACACAATGTTGATATTGGTCCTGGTGAGAGCGAGAAATGATCTCAAGCATCATCACAGGCACGGAAATATGAATCCGGCAATGCAAATGGTGCGAAAAATGGAGGTCATAAGGACTCCGGAATGGTCAAAGGAAATAACTGGGTTAAAAAATGGTTACAAATAAAGGTGAGCCCACCAAGCCAAGGATGCAGTGGTGGAGAGAAATGATGACCCGTGGGGGAAAAATACTAGGCGTATCAAATCAAATTATATATACAAGTGACATATGACCTCAAAAATGGTTGAGATCACGCATGTGAAAAAGTGAGCAGGGTTAATGACCTGCCCCCATGCTATGTGCAGGGGGTTTGTGATTGTGGATCACATATGTGTTGGTTTGAATGATGGGTTCATTGACATGCCGAGATAAATGTGATGGGGTAGGGTCAAAATGATTGATCATGCCCCCTATCCCAGGGTCAAGGTAATCTATTATGCCCCTTGACTCAGAGGTGTCAAGGTGGTGTTCCATGATAGCGGGGTCAAGACCAGGCATTTCGGTATAGGACCAGGCAAAGACATCACGGAACTCTTGGAAAAGTTTTTTGTACTCTCCAATCTCATACTCACTGCAGCAAGCTCCTAATGTGATGATTTCAAGAGCGCCAGGTGGGTTAGAGATATCTATGTGGATGACGGGTGAGATGTTGGCCATGTTACCCTCCTCAAAGGCCTCAGGAGCGGGAATAGGATCCTTAAACCAGTCGACTTTGGTGGGAAGGAAATCTTTGGACTCAACCGCAAATTGGGTAGCTGTGGTGGAGGAGGAGTCTTCTGGGAGGAAATACGAACAATGGTGCATGCTGTCCCAGGGATAATCCGGGGCAGTGAGAGCCTCAAGAATCTCCTCATCATTGCGGAAATTTCGAGCTATCAAATCGGTTGACAAGGGAATGGTAGTTGAAGAGATCATATAAATGGTGTTAATCTCTCCGGATGGGGATGAGATCGGGGGGTGGATCTCCTCAATTGTGGGGGGGTGCCGTCTCAAGGTCCAAATTATTCATCTCGTAGAGAGATGCTCTGTAATCTGGGAGATCAGGATAGTGATGTGAGTAATGGCCGTAAATACTGCATATTGCACAAGGGTGGTTGGTATGCAGTGATTTATCACGAGGCTTAGGGGTTGGATCGAGTTTGACAACTGGGATGTTGGGGTCGTCGTCAAGCATTTTCGTGTGTTCCTATAATGTGGGTAACTGTGGAAATTGATGAGTCGGATGGCCTAACTCATCACACAATGAGCATTTAGGGGGAGCACGAAACACGGGGGGGGGGGGGGGGTTTAACTGCTTTGGGCGGAGGTACAGCAGTATATGGTTGTGGGCCTCTTCCCCAGTGTGCTTAAGAAGAGGGGGGGGGTTTGTAGATGACGAAGGGGTAGTGACACCGAGAGGTGGTTGACTAGTAGTAGCAATGGGTTGCACTGGTTGTAGGATGACATTTGGTGTCGGCGGGGGAACGGGAGGCAAAATATACCACACGGGTAATCCTAAGGTTAACCGAGGGAGGCTAAGGGTAGCCATAATCGGGGCGCTTACTACTCCCGAGGGAGGGAGTAGGAAGGGGATGGTGTGGATGGGTGTAACACCAATGTGACTAGGTACCAATGGTGGTTTGGGTAATAAGGGCGGTTGGTTGTTGGGTGTTTGCGTACTGTGGGAAATTGTACATAGGTCAGATACTTCGGGGGCAGATGACGGGGGGAGGAATGGATTGGAATGTTGAGGTCATCGGCATATCTGAGTAAAATCGAGGTCCCACAGAGGAAACCAACGAGGTAGTTGCACCACAAACAGGTTGTTCAACCATGGGGAGAACATTCTCGGGTGCAGCGGGGGCATTTGGATCGTAATAGGTGAGTTGGTCGACCTTGACCACGCGTCCATCATGGGGGAACATCATGGTATGAAAAACAGAAGAGGCAACTACCCGTATGGCATACATGTAGCTGCGGCCATGTAAGAGGTTATAGTCAAGTTGGGCATTGATGACCTCTATATCAATGAGTACGGTTTTACCAGCCAAGTGGACGGGGACATTAGCTAAGAGGCCTTGGGGTTGAGCCGAATGGCCGTCGTAGGCTCGCAACGTAGTGGTGGACTGCTGAATAGTAGGGGATCCCAACTTATGCCAAACGAATTGTGGACATAACGCATGTAGAGGCACCTTCATTGATGATGCATCGATGGATGACAAGATTCCGAATGGAAACAAAAACTTGGAATGCTAAAGTGGAAAGCAGGCGTGGTTCGGACTGGTCCAAATCGAAGGCCATCAATTGCGAATCATTTGGGTCAATAGCACCAATGGCAGAAAGTAAAGTCTTACGCTGTGAAGGACAGTTTTTAAGATTTCCAATGTAGACACGGCTACGGGAGATTGGGCTACGTCATCTACAATGTTGTAATTTGACGCAGCACGAACATTGGGGTTATTGTTGATGCGACGAAGTGGAAAGCGAGGTGCTTTGGAGGTGCCATCGAGTGGAGCTGGGGGTATACGTAACGTCTTATCAGTGGGATTAGCATTAGTGTTTTTGTCAGCAGGAGAGGCTTCAGGGGTGGTGCCATATTGGTTCCGACGGATTTGGAGGTTGACATCAGCAGAGGACATCATCAACAAGTGGTGGGTACCTGAATCGAACATGGGTTGATCAGGAGCAGCATGAGTGATCTGTTGTTGTGGTGGCGCGTTGCCTTGAGGGGGAGCCAACGGCTGAGTGTTCACTACGCCTTGGGTAGGTAAGGGGTTTTGCAGCACCAAAGGTTGATGCTAAGGTGGTGGGGGGTTGGGTGGCGCCTGAGGAGCCGTGTGCCCTTGGAAATGGGCATCATCAGTCCAAAGTTGCCGAGCTCGCTCCAAATGTGGGCAAGTGTGTGTGTAGTGGTCGTAGACCCCGCAAATTGAACAAGGATGGTTTGTTCGCAGATTAGGATTTTTGGCTTGCTTGGGCGGCCGATCAGGGTTCTGGTTGGTAGGTGTCGTGTTATTGTTGTTTGGGGGATTGGGAGGTTGACCACCTTGGTCTGGAGGTTGGTTGTTCCCACGGTTACGGCCTTTTCCACGGTTTTGCTGGCCCTGTTGGCGATGGTTGTTTTGGTTCTGCTGCGGATTCTGTTCGGCGTATACTTGCCCTTGGGCAGCAGAGGGGTTCTGGGGTTGTGTAGGTGCGGGAGCAGGCTATTGTGGATATTAAGTAGGGGGAGGCTACGCAGGTGCTGAACCTTGTGGGGGTTGCTGATATGTCTGCGGAGCGGGTTGTGGGTTTGCTGCAGGGGCTGCTTGTAGTGGGTAATAAGCTTGTTGGGATTGAGAGGATACAGGAGCTAGCGCAGCATGTGGGTGGTAATATGGCTGAGGTGCGAATGGGGGGGCGTAAGCGGGGGGTGCATGACCAAAGCACTAAGGTGGACATGAGGGTTCGTGGGTATGGTGGTGATGTGCCATGGGAGCATACGAATTGGTTGCTCCAGATTGGGATGTAGCCTACGAAAGGTCGGGGCCATGGCTAGGACGTGCTATGGAAAAGGGTTGGGGATGCAAGGCAATACGACCAATGATGCCATCTACGGCATGGGATGCCCCCGACGCATCGTGTTGGGAGGAATCGCCCCGAGGGGCGTCAGGTATGATGGTATATAAATAACCCGACTGGGCGTAAATGAGGTCAAATTGCTGGGCTTTGAGGATGGCCTCTTCTTCAGACTGGGTTCGTTCGGATGCCACATCCTTGGCAATGACAGGAAGGAGGGATTTTAGAAACCAATCTAAGAAGATAAGGTTGTCTAATTTGATTTTGCAGAGGCTGCGGTGTCGACGCCACTCATGAATGTGGTCAGTGATGTGGGTAGCCATGTTCTGTCTACAAGACAGTAGGATCTCAACTCCCACGTCATAGCGGACAGGTAACTGAAAGAAATGTAGGAAGGTTGAGGCAAGGGAGTTAAAGGTGGCATGGGTCCCATGGGGCTGCTCGATGTACCACTTAGCTGCAGAGCCAGTGAAGGTGCGCTGTAACAGACGGAGGCGAACAGAGTCATCCACTATGGAGTTGGAGGAACACAATAGATGGAAGGAAATAATATCGTTCTGGGGGTCCTCACCTGCCTTGCCCTCAAACTTAGGGATGTCGGAGGGGAGCTTAGTGGGCATGTGAGGCCACGCAGGGTCATGTCTGATGGGATCATTAGTCATTCTAGCTAGGTCAGGAAGGTTGAGGCTATCCATGAATGGAAAACTAGTAGAAGGATGTGACATACTAGTGGGTGTGACCATGTTTGGGGCCAATGGAGTCGCCAAAACTGTAGCTAGGGTTTTCTCCCTAGCTTGTGCAAATGAGCACCTACTAAGGAGAATGGACTCCTTAGTAGCAGTTCAATAAACAGAAATAAAAAGACAATACATTGAAATGAAAATTACTTCTAAAGATGTTCATGAGACATAAGAGGCAAGAATAAATAAATGGCTTTCTTTGTATTAAAATTTATACCTCCAATGTGAAGGTTGGTGGAGTTCTTGCAATGGTCCAAGAGGGTTGCTCAAAACTCCAGCTTTGCTCCTTCTCTTTCTCCAAATGGTTGGAAATGGACCAAAAGGGGCACTCAAAGGTGAAAGTAGCTCAAGGGTGAGCTAGGGTTTCAAGAGTGATTTTGGCAGAGTAAGGGTATACTTGATTGTGGATATGAAATGAGGGATCTCCATCACCTATTTATAGTTTTTCAGTGGTGGAGTGTTGGCCCATGGTTTTGGGAACCATATGGTTTAGGTCAGCTGTATAGGGTTTTTTCCTCTTTTTTGGTATTTTTTATATTTTTTATTCCCTTTTTATAGGGTTTTTGCTATTTTGGAGGAATTTTGGATATTTTTGGAGGGAAAAGGGGTTTTTTTAGCCTTTTGGAGGCTTTTTTTGGTGGTTTTTGTGGCCATTTTGGAGGCTTTTGGGGCCTTTTGGAGGCTTTTTACTGGGATTTTAGGGTTTTGAAGGCAAATATGGTAGGAAATATGGACAGATGAGTCATGTAATGGGGTAGATGAGGTATTGAGAACCTTTTGGGTGTTAACAGCAAAGAAAAGAAAAACCAGAGCTGTCACAACATTATTAGCATCATGTAGTGGAGGCTAGCTAGACGAAATGTTGAACAAAAGGAGGACTCAATCAATGGCTAGCAGCAGAGACAGCAGGTGCAATTGGGGTTAATAGTGAAGTACCCTTAGCAGAGATAGCAGGTGCAATTGGGGTTAATAGTGAAGTACCCTCAGCAGAGACAACAGGAGCAGTCAGAGCGAATATTGAGTTACCTATGGCAGAAATAACACCTGTAACAGAGGTAGATATAGAAATTCCAATTCTAAACTTCAAGTCACCTGCTGTTACATAGGAACCTCCCATAGAAGAACCTCAAATCGAAAACCTCCTGTTTGAAAATGAATTATTAAAGGAGGAAGTGCAGACATTGCGAAATGAGTTGGAAAGATTGAAGGGAGCAGTTGGAAAACAAGCAGAGAAGAATTTTGACACATTGTTAGATGTTGCAAATTTATTAGAAAAATCATCTCTTGCATTAGAAAATGAGGAGCAAGGAGAGGTTGCTTTCCCAGAGTGTGGAGACATATTCTTTGCAGCAGGACATAGAGTTATGGTGTTGGGAGTTGTATCACAAAAGCATGCACAGATAGAGTAGGAGGAAAAAAAAACACCAGAAATAGAATTGATGGGGGGAAATGAGCCAAAAATTGAAGTGATTCCTGATTTGAATATAGGAGATGAAATAGTGCAGTCCCATCCATCAAGGCATACTGAACTTCTTCAGGACTAGTCTCATTAGTCAGAGGGATTTGACATAACCCAGAAACAATCTCAACAGTTCGAAGAAATTGAAGGGCAGGGGGCTGTTACACAAGAACCAGCACCCTTGGAAATATATAATGAGGCTGCAACTCAAACAACAATATTTGACATCAAGGATCAAGAAGAGAACACTGTTACACAAGAACCGGTGTTTTCAAAATCATTTGTTGAAGTTGCAACACAAACTGAGATGGCTGAGATTGAAATATAAAGAAAGGATGTTGTTACACAAGAACTAGCAGTCCTGAGAATATTTGCTGAGACTGTAACACAAACTGAGATGGATGAGGTTGAGATGGAAAGAAAGGATATTGTTACACAAGAACCAACATCCCCAAAATCAATTTTTGAGACTACATTACAGGCATGGACCACTACAACACCAATGAAGGATGAAACTGTTACATTGTAAGTACAGCGGGGGACAAGGTAGGAATACAGCCTTCTCAGGAAGTCATTTATCTAGACTTTGATGATGAAAAGGATGTGGAGAACAGAATAATTCAAAGGTTAGAGAAAAATATTCTCTAGCTAAATCTCGAGTTGGATAAATGGCATAAATATATTGATCAGTACATGACAGGTATGATTTCTCTCCAAGAACGTAGAAATGTCATTAGGGAGTTGAGAGAAAAGTGGGCTGGATATTTATTCTTCCAAAAACTCCGGTGGGAGAAACTTCAAGAAAAAATGGAAGGATTTAAGAAACTTAAGTCCCTGCACAAGAAAAAGACAAAATGTATACTCTTTCCCTAGAATTACTGAGTTGCAGGGCTCCATCCCCCTCTGACCCTATCTTTCTCCACGAGCAGACAACTTTATTTCATTTAAGGGCTTTGAAGGATGGGAGATCATTTGATTTAGCAACAGCTACCCAGTTTTTAGAAACTTTCGTGAAAAATGATTTTGAGGATCAACATTTGTTATGTGAATTGTATTTACATGATAGGGCTTGTTATATTGACTCTCCATCCAATCCCTTGCCTTGTTTGGGGGATGTTCAGCTGAGGGCATTTGCCTCTTTTTTCATCAGCCATGTAAAATGGCGAGATGCTTTCCAAACTATCCTCTAGAATGAGGAGAATTCTACTCTCTGGATTAGGGGTGAACCTCAGGATCCAAAAGGACTCATAGCAAATCATGCTAGATCTCTCAAGGTTCCGACAATTGCCCAATACTTTGAAATTTTGCGAGATAAAATCCTCACTACCTGTGTCCCGATGATTCTTAATATGCATTAGAGTGCTCTGGAAGGTAGTGAATACAGATGGCTATATTCTTCTTCATCTCTAAAGGAAGGGAACCCATACTGCTTTGAGAATTTCAGGAAAGCCTTAACAAGGGTTCCTAGATATGTGCAATGCATGGAAAATTGTGGACCTTGATGGATTGGATTAAGATTCAGATTCCGTCTTATATGTCTACCTGTGAGTCCTTACAGGAACAGCTTTGCTTTGACTAAAGAAGAAGAGAAGCTGTGTTGGGAGAAATGGACAGCCAACTATGGGTTTGTGCCTCAAGGGGAAACACCAGAATTTGCCTACAATCTCACAAATCTTCACAGATTCAACTCAGACTCAGATTCAGACTAGTGGAGGTTGTTGCATGGGGACATGCAATCAGATAGTTGGGGGTGATGTTGGGTCTAGGAAATGCCCCTTTTTGGCCATCCCTATTTCATCATTTTTCCGTAATTACATCCTATTTCTACAAGCCATATATATGCCTTCCCTCCAGGTCAACCAATAATATCGACAGGTATAATTCATTATTTCTTTATTCATTTTACACCTAAGATTGTTATAGTTCAGGATCCTAGCCTTTGAATTATGCTAACTTGTGTGGTTTCATTTAGTCAAATCATAAAGCACAGGTGTCTCAGCTACCATGCCTTGAAAGCAATCATATGTGGTGCCAGCTGTTACTCTTTTAGATCAATTCCTCAGGTTTTCAAGCGACAATGCATCTCTCCACACGAGCTGTAACAGATTGCGGTAACAGAGTGTAGCTGCGACAGACAGGTTGCCTTCCATATTGGTAATCCGTTGATCTATGGCTCGCCAGCATAACAACATCTTTGATGATTAAACAACTGTTAACACCCAAAAAGTGTTCACTACCTCATCTACCACATTATATGGCTCATTTGTCCATTTTCCTACCATATTTCCCTTAAAATCCCAAAAAATCCCATTTAAAAGCCTCCAAAAGGCCACAAAACCCTCAAAATAGCCTAAAAAAGGCTAAAAAAACCCCCTTTTCCTCCAAAAATAGCAAAAATCCCTAAAAGGGGAATAAAAAATATAAAATAATGAGGAAAAGGAAGAAAAAACCCTATACAGCTACACAAAACCATGTGTTTCCCAAAACCATGGGTCAGCACTCCACCACCAAAAAACTATAAATAGGTGATGGAGATCCCTTATTCCATATCCACAATCACAAGCACCCTTACTCTGCCAAAATCTCTCTCGAAACCCTAGTTCACCATTGAACTACTTTCACCTTGAGAGCCACCTTTGGCCCATTCCCACCATTGGAGAAGGAGAAGGAGCATATTGAAGCTTGGAGCATCCTCTCGGACATTGCAAAGGGCTTCATCAAACCTTCACATTGAAGGTAATATCAATACAAAAAAGCCATTCTTTAAATTTGATGTTTATGTTTCATGCATGTTTTAGAATTAATTTCATTGTTGTTTTAATTTAATTATTTACATTTACTGAACTGCTACTAAGGATTCCATTCTCCTTAGTAGGTGCTCATTTGCACAAGCTAGGGGTAAAACCCTAGCTACAGTTTTTGTCGACTCCCCTAGATTTTGAATTTTTGGTTTCGTTTTTAATTTTTTCTTTTCGGCTGTCCCTTTCGGCCGCCGCATACCGCGTCTTTTCCCTCTGCAGTCGCGTCCCGACCGCGCCTTTCAGGCCTTTACCTGCGATCCGACCGCGGCTCTCAGACTACTTCCGACGCCCTGCCGGCAGATTCAAGTCTGTTACCTGCGATCCGACCGTGGCTAATCAGCCTGTTTGCCGCGATCTGACTACGCCTGTCGGCCATTTTCCTGCGTCCCGACTGCGGCTATCTGCCTCTTTCGAGCTTCCCGACTGCGTCTGTTAGCCCTTTTGCCGCGACCCGACTACGTCTTTTTCCCTATTTTCTGCGTCCCGACTGCGTCTGTTGGCCCGAAAGCCGCGACCTGACCGCCACTGTTGCCCTAAAACCCGCGGTCTGCCTGTTCTGTTTCACCACAGACCTGCGGTCTGATTTCTGCATTTTTCCTGTTTTGAGCCCAGCCCCTTTTGCTGCAATATTTTCTGCATTTGAACAGCCCCTTGTCCTACCTGCAGCTCACTTCCTTACAGCCTTTCTGCAACATAATTTATGTTCCCTTTATAGAATCTTTTTAAAATTTCAGTATTTTTAATTCAGAAAATTTTGCAAGTTAAAAGTTTCAATTCCAGCATTATTGATAGTTAGAAGTTGTCCCCCTTGTGGCACTTCTATTTCGGGTTCATAACCTCACGAGCACACACTCTGTCACATAAATCAAGTGAGCCTTAAAAAGTACCTAATTCAACCAACATTCTAACCCCACTTGGGGAACACAAAAGAATCATTGTAGTTAGGTAGGATCGGGGGGATAGGCTTCCAATAACACCCCTCGGTTACTTTCACTTGAGACATAGTTGTTGTCCAAATAGGGAACCAAAATCCCCTAGTACTTTTTGGCACGGTCACGACCAGTTTATCAGAGGGCCTCTCCCTTAGGAGGGTTGAAGTCGGGAGACTGGTTCCGGAGGCCTGAGTGGAATACCGCACTCCATTCAGTAACCGAAGGGCTACCTTTCGCGGTTCGCGGGATATCCCTGTATAGGGGTATTGCGGTCAACGAACTAAATGGCAAATTCACCTTTCTGGACGTGTCATGAACGGGGTATCTTAGTTGCCATTCTTCTAGGATTGACTACCCGGTGTCCCTCCCGGTAGGGGGATATCATAGCCACTTGGCTTTCCTACTCATATTGTCTAACTTGGATTTCATCACCTTGCAGAAGATATGTTTAGTTGAGTCAGAATACTTTTAGTTAGGTGTTTGCATGCTCCTTTACCTCCCTTTGGTCTAGTGAGTCCACCATTTTTTCTTTTTAGGAAACCTGCTGCTTGTTGGTATTCTGACCATCTTTGTTGACACTCCACCTACTGTAGCACAGCTGTTGCAGTGGGTGTTTTGAGTTGGTTGTTGGCCTGAGTGCCTTGTTTTTTAGCTCTCCTTTTGCACACTCGGTTGCATTAGGCCTTTCTGAGCTGTTTTTATACTCACCTCAACCCACAAAGATTTGACACCATCCGTCACCATTGAGTCCCCGAGACATTCTCGGCGCCTCAGGGGTGAGCCCCCACAGCACGGTTCTCTTGACACCACACGTCATAGATTCCGATCGTTATCCGTTGATACCACTCATCATAGATCTAGAGCCTTGTCACTTGACTCCACTCGTCAGCGACGTAGGACTCCATCACCAGATAGTGACGCCCCTTACTTTACATCCGATTCTGACGAAGAGTCTGAGAACCCTATTTACACTGCCCCTACTAGCCCCATGGCTGGCATGACTTCCACTCCGTTTGTGATAGGGACCATTGGTGGCACATCCACCATTACACCAGTTACTACACCTGTTTTGGGTATGCCCTCCATGGGACCCTCATCTACTGTTCCCCTCACAGTACCTATTCCCGCAGCGGGAATACCTATCCCCACTACATCAGTGGCTCACACTACCCATGGTGGTGCTGGACCATCCTCCACTACCTCAGTTCCCCCACTTGGGGGCACCACCCCAAATCCTGTCCCTCCACTTGGGGGCATTGGCCCCAACTTGGTCCAACCCACTACTGTGTCACATCCTTCTTCCAGTTTGCCGTTCATGGCTAGCCTCAACCTACCTGACTTGGCCAGACTGACCAACGACCCTATTTGACACGACCCTACGTGGCCTCATATGCCTACCAAGCTCCCCTCTGACATCCCTAAGTTCGAGGGAAAGGCCGGTGAGGACCCACAAAACCATATCATGTCTTTCCACCTATGGTGTTCCTCTAACTACATAGTGGATGACTCTGTTCACCTCCGTCTCTTACAGCGCACCTTCACTGGCTCTGCAGCCAAATGGTATATCGAGCAACCTCATGGGACCCATGCCACCTTTGCTTCCCTTGCCTCGACATTCCTGCAGTTCTTCCAGTTTCCTGTCCGCTATGACGCGGGCGTTGAGATCCTTCTATCTTGTAGACAAAACACGGCGACCCATATCACGGACCACATCCACGAGTGGCGTCGACGCCGTAGCTTATGCAAGATCAAACTAGACGACCGTATCTTCCTAGATTGGTTCCTCAAGTCCCTTCTTCCTGTTATCGCTAAGGATGTAGCTTCCGAAAGACCCCAGTCTGAAGAAGAGGCCATCCTTAAGGCACAGCAGTTTGACGTCATTTACGCCCAGTTGGGTTACCTTTATACCATTATACCTGACGCCCCTCGCGGTGAGTCCTCCCATCACGATGAGCTGGGGGCATCCCACGCCGCAGACGGCATCATCGGTCGTGTTTCTTCGCATCCTCAACCCTTTTCTATAGCACGACCTACCCCTGGCCCCGACCTGTCGTGGGAAACCTCACAGTCTGGAGCAACCACCTCGTATGCTCCCATGACACACCCCCATGGACCCTCATGTCCACCACAGTGCTTCGGTTATGCGACTCTTGCTTATGCTCCCCCAGTCACACCTCAGCCTTACTACCATCAGCAGGCTGCCCCAGCTCCTGCGCCTTCACAAGCCCAACCTGCTTATTATCCGCCACAGGCAGCCCCTGCGGCACACCCACAACCCACTCCGCAGCCATATCAGCAACCCTCTCAGGTTGCTGCACCTGCTCAGCCTCAACCTGCATACCATCCACCGCAGCCTGCTCCCGCACCTGCGCAACCTCAAAATCCACCTGCTGCCCAAGGGCAAGTTTACGCCCAGCAAAACCCACAGCAAAACCAGAACAACCAATGTAACCAGTGTCAACAGAACCGCGGCAAGGGCCGTAATCGGGGGGAACAACCAACCTGCCGACCAAGCTGGTCAACCAGCAAATCCCCCCGACAACAACAATGCATCCCCCGCTAGTCAAAACCCTGATCGCCCGCCCAAGCAGGCTAAAAACCCCAATTTGTGAACAAACCACCCTTGTTCTATTTGCAGGGTCTATGGACACTACACACATGCTTGCCCACACTTAGAGCGAGCTCAGCAACTCTGGGTTGACGAGGCCCATCGCCAAGGGCATGCGGCTCCCCAAGCACCGCCCAACCCCCCCAACCTCAACAACCCCCTTTGGTGCTGCAAAACCCCTTACCAACCCAAGGCATGGTGAACACTCAGCCATTGGCCCCTCAAGCTAACGCGCAACCCCAACAACAACAAATCACATACGCCGCCCCTGGTCAACCCATGTTTGACTCAGGTACCCATCACTTGTTGATGATGTCTTCTAATGATGTCAACCTACAGACCCGTCGGAACCAATATGGCTCCACCTCTGAAGCCCTTCCCACTCATAAAACCACTAACGCTCATCCCACTGATCAAGCGTTATGTATCCCTCCCCCGCCGGTCGATGGCGCTCCCAAAGCAGCTCGTTTCCCACTTCGCCGTATCAACAACAACCCCAATGCGCGTGCTGCGTCTAACTACAACATTGTAGACGACCTAGCCCAATCTCCCGCAGCCATGTCTGCATTAGAAGTCTTGAAGAACTGCCCTTCCCAGCGCAAGACTTTACTCTCCGCCATTGGGGGGATTGACCCAAATGATTCGAATTTGATGGCATTTGATTTGGACCAGTCCGAACCACGCCTGCCTTCCACCTTAGCTTTCCAAGTTTCTGTTTCCATTCGGAATCTTGTCATCCATCAATGCATCATCGATGAGGGTGCCTCCACATGCGTTATGTCTACATTCGTATGGTAGAAATTGGGATCCCCCACACTCCAGCAGTCAACCACTGCGTTACGCGCCTACGACGGACGTTCGGCTCAGCCCCAAGGTCTCCTAGCCAATGTCCCTGTCCAGTTAGGTGGTAAAAACTGTCCTCATCGATATCGAGGTCATCAATGCCCAGCTTGATTACAACATCTTACTCGGTCGCAGCTACATGTATGCTATGTGGGCGGTTGCTTCCTCGGTCTTTCGTACCATGATGTTCCCCCATGATGGACGCGTGGTCAAGATCGACCAACTTACTTACTATGATCCCAGCGCTCTCGCGGCACCTGAAAATGTTCTCCCCATGGTTGAACAACCTGTTTCTCCTGCCACCACCTCGTTTATTTCCTCTACGGGGCCTGGAGTCTACTCAGACGCACCGATGACTTCCACCTTCCAATCTATTCCACCTCCCTCGGCCCCCACGGACGTGTCTGACTTATGTACCTTGTCCCACGACAACCAACCACCTAACAATCAACCACCCTTGTTGCCTAAACCTCCATTGGTACCTAGCCACATTGGTGTTACACCTATCCATACGATCCCTTTCCTAGTCCCTCCATCAGGAGTAGTAAGCGCCCCGGTCATGGATACCCTTAGCCTCCCTGGGTTGACTTTGGGATTACCCGTATGGTATCTTTCGCCTCCTGTTCGCCCGTCGACACCAGACGTCATCCTCCAGCCGGTGCAACCCATGGCTACTACCACTCAGCCACCTCTCGGTGTCTCTACCCCTTCGTCCTCCACGAATCCTCCTCCTACTCCCAAACCCACTGGGGGCAGAGGTCCACAACCTTACACTGCTGTACCACCTCCCAAGACAGTCAAAAACCCTCCAGTATTTCGTGCTCCCCCCAAATGCTCGCTGTGCGACGAGTTGGGCCATGCGACCCACCAATGCCCACAGTTACCAGCATTGCAGAAGCATATGCAGATGCTCGATGATGACCCCAACATCCCAATTGTCGAACTAAACCCCACTCCCAAGCCTAAAGATAAGTCCCTACGTACCAACCACTCCTGCACCATATGCGGTATTTACGGGCATTATTCACATCATTGTCCCGATCTCCCGGATTACAGAGCGTATCTCTATGAGATGAACAATCTAGATCTTGAGACGGCACCACCCACCATTGAGGAAATCTACCCCCTGGTTTCTCCCCCTTCTGGAGAGGTTAATATCATCTATATGATCTCTTCAACCACTACCCCCTCGTCAACCGATTTGACGACGCAAACTTTCCGTACCGATGAGGAGATTCTTGAGGCCCTGACTGCCCCGGATTATCCCTGGGATGATATGCATCATCGTTCCTACTTCATCCCAGAAGCATCTTCCTCTAGCTCCGCTACCCAATACGCGGTTGAATCCAAAGACTTCCTCCCCACAAAGGTCGACTGGTTCAAGGACCCTATTCCTGCTCCTGATGCCTTCGAGGAAGGTAACATGGCCAACATCTCACCTGTCATCCAAGTTGATATCGCTGCCCCAGGACGTGCCCCTAAACTCATTACTTTAGGAGCATTCTGCAGTAAACAAGAGATTGAGGACTACACAAACCTTTTCAAAGAATTTCGTGATGTCTTTTCCTGGTCCTATACTGAAATGCCTGGTCTTGACCCCGCAATTATAGAGCACCACATCGACACATGGCCTGATGTACCCCCCATCCGTCAGAAGGAGCGTCCCATTCATCCTTCCAAACTCCCAGCTGTTAAAGCCGAGATTGAGAAGCTGCGCAAGGCCGGGTTCATTTATCCTATTGCCTATACCACTTGGGTTTCAAACCCCGTTCCTGTTAACAAAAAACAAGGCACCCTTCGAGTATGTACTGACTTCCGCGATTTAAACCGCGCCTGTCCCAAGGATAATTTCCCCACGCCATTTATTGACCAGCTCATCGATGCGTGCGCGGGGCATGAAGTCCTCTCCTTCATGGATGGTTTTTTCCGGATACAACCAGATTCAGATCCGTAAGGAGGATCAGTACAAAACTGCCTTTACTACCCCATGGGGCACCTTTGCCTATCGCGTTATGCCTTTCGGCCTAAAAAATGCTGGTGCCACTTTCCAGCGGGCCATGACCTACTGCTTTCACGACTTGGTCCATATCCTGTTAGTCTACCTTGATGACCTTACAGCTCGTTCCCGGAAACGATCCGACCACCTTAACGACCTTCGACAAGTTTTTCTGTGTTGTCGCAAATACCAAATCCGCTTGAACCCACACAAGTGTGTCTTTTGCGTTCCGGCAGGCCGATTGTTAGGTTTCATTGTTTCCCAGAAAGGAATTACTGTTGACCCTCTAAAAGTCTAAGCCATCTTAGACCTTCCCTCTCCTCGCACGCTCCGGCAACTCCAAAGTCTGCAGGGGCGATCCAACTTCCTTCGACGCTTCGTTCCTGATTATGCCACCACCGTTCACGGTTTCTTGCTCCTGCTCCGTACCCACATACCCTTCGTCTGGGATGAGCAAGCAGAAGCTGCATTCGAAGCCCTCAAGAAGGCTCTCACACAAGCCCCTTTGATCTCCCCTCCGGATTTCTCCCAGGACTTCATCCTATACGTCTCGGCTTCCGAGCATGCCGTGTCCGGAGTCTTGGTTCAAGAAGACGCTTCTCACCAGAAGCATGTCATTTACTACGTCAGCCAGACCTTGTCTGGTCCACCCCTCCGTTATCCATATGAGGAGAGACTTGCCCTCGCCGTAGTCTTTTCCGTACAAAAATTGCGACACTATATCCTAATGAGTCACACCATCGTTGTCGTCGACTCTAACCCCATGGTCTATCTTCTAAACCGGCGACTACTGCAAGGTCGTGTTGCTAAATGGGTCATTATCCTCCAGGAATATGACCTTACCTTTAAAACACCTAAGAGCACTAAAGCCCTCGCGCTTGCCCAGCTCATTACTGATCTCCCTCCCCTTCTCCCGGCCAAACCAATCTCCGATGAGTTACCCGACAATCACCTGTTCACTATCTCGTCTGACGACCCATGGTACGGTGATATCTTATTATACCTACGCACGCAGAAATTCAGACCCAAAGTTACCCGTAATGGACGCCGTCGCATCCGTCACCAGGCCTCCCGATATCTCCTCTTAGGCGATGTCCTCTACCGGCGCGGAGTTGACACAATTCTTCGTCGTTGCCTTACACACGAAGAAGCTGAACACGTCCTTAATGACTGTCATAGCGGTGCCTGCGGAGGCCATTTCTCAGGGATGGCCACCGCCCAAAAGGTCATCCGCGCCGGATACTTCTAGCCCACACTTTTCACCGACTGCATCACTGCGGTCAAACACTGCCATAACTGCCAACTTTTTTCCCCCAAGGCCCGGACACCTCCTGCTCCGTTACACCCAGTCGTCACCGTTGGTCCTTTTTGTAAGTGGGCCATAGACTTCATGGAATCTAGACCCCAGTCTGCCAACGGCCACAAATATATCATTGTTGCTGTTGATTACTTCACCAAATGGGCGGAAGCCATGCCTACCTTCAATTGTACTGCCGACACTGCGGCCCGCTTCTTTTTCAACCATGTCATCGCTCGATTCGAGGTTCCTAAGCAGTTAGTCTCTGACCATGGTTCACACTTCGAAGATGCCGTCTGGCGTGAGTTATCCACCCTCCTTAAGTATGAGCACCAATTTTCCTCTGCTTACTACCCCCAAGGGAACGGCCAAGTAGTGGCCATCAATAAAATCCTAAAAACTATCCTTCAACGAACGGTTGACAAGCATAAGTCCAATTGGCATCACATGTTGTTCCCTGCCTTGTGGGATTACCGCACATCCACTAAGACCGCCACTAGTTTTACA
This sequence comes from Larix kaempferi, assembly GCA_027924585.1. Lineage (NCBI taxonomy): Eukaryota > Viridiplantae > Streptophyta > Pinopsida > Pinales > Pinaceae > Larix > Larix kaempferi. The sequence goes on along the minus strand of BSBM01001567.1, from coordinate 6,058,018 downwards.
CCATTCCATCTAGTTCACGGAGTAGAATCTGTTCTCCCCATCGAGTGTCAGATTCCTGCCTTACAGATCACTGTGGAGCTTCTCCCTGACACCTCCCCCCTCGAGCAGTGTTTGCTGCAACTCGAACAAGCTGATGAAGACCGTCATACCACTCTCCAGAACATCGAAGCTGCCAAAAACCGCTCCAAAGCTGGTTATGACAAACATGTTCACCCTCGAACTTTCCATGAAGGGGACCTCGTCCTCGCCTACGACCAAGCCCATGACAAAACCGGTAAAGGGAAGTTTGAATCTATGTGGCAAGGCCCTTACGTCGTGCAGACCTGCCTTGGCAAGGGGGCATACATCTTAGCTGACTCCGAAGGCCGTCCTTTGCGCAACCCTCGTAATGGGTTGTATCTCAAGCTCTTTTACCCATAAAAGAAACCTGCGGCCTCATTGGTCTACGTTGTACAATGTACTTTCTTGTTGTTTCCATTTTACGAACCGTTTCCACCATTGGAATCAGCATGACGAGACCGTCATGATGGTCACTTCGTTGCATTATTTCTGTTCCGTCATTTTTTGCCCATTTTTCCGACGCCACTAGTCGCCTCGGTTTGCGTGCCACATCGGTCGTTCTTCGTTTTTCACATGTTTTATATCATCGGATTCATTTTTCCGAGCTGGTGATGATGCTTGAGATCATTTCTCGCTCTCACCCCCAGATTTTTAGGGTATTTTTTCCAAAACGCCCTCGTCACCTCGGTGTGCGTGCCACATCGGTCGTTACCCGTTTTTGACACCCTTTATATTGCCGGATTCATTTTTTCGAGCTCGTGATGATGCTTGAGATCATTTCTCGCTCTCACTTGGTACAATTTCCACATTGTGTCCCAACACCTTGTTGCCTCGGTTTGCGCGCCACATCGGTCGCTATCGGATTGTTCCACATTTTTTACATGAGCCATTCACTCCTGTCATACTGCAAATATTTTGTTATTTTGCCACCATTTCATCTACCCCGCAAGGAGGCCCACCAGTGTTCCCCCCTACCCTCGTTCTTGATCATCATTACTGATCCTTGATTGAACACTTCCTCCTTGCCTGGCCATTCCTTTTGTTCGGTATAATTTTATCCCTTTTTCGGGCCGGACAACTCCTTTACGAAAAAGGCACTTAGGGAGTTTCCGTTAAGCGCTTTTCTGACTCCTAAAAGAATGAAAAGATCGCTGAGCAATCTTGCTTCCTTTCATGCTCGTTAAACTACTTGAAAGGGCATCTATCTGGTATAAGTTTAACCCTTTTCCGGACCTGGTAGACTAATTACGAAAAAGGAATACTCTAGTCACACCGGCTAGAAGAGTTCTTCATTGCATCCTTTTATGCTTCTTTGGGCCTTGGAGACTAAATCTACGAAAAAGCAACCCCCTGGAGTCTTCTTATTTGCTTTCAGACTCTCTAAAATTGAAAGCAACCACGAGCATGCACTGTCCTGGGCTCGTACAATCCACACGACAGTACCATTCCATCACATCAGAATCTTCTTATCGCTTTCAGACTCCTTAAAATTGAAAGCAACCACGAGCATGAACTGTCCTGGGCTCGTAAAATCCACACGACAGTACCATTTTACACACACTTCTTCTAGTTCATTAACCCATGAAGAAGTCTCCTCCCGTGCCTCCTGGCACTATGATCGATCATCTCGGCAGCACCCCCAATCAGGTCGCCTTTGTTCAGAGTATTCTGCAGTCTCCTGCCATTTTATACCAACTTGAGTCCCCCTCAACCCAGTTACCCTCCCAGATCCATTACAGCTATAATCACTTTCCCATCAGTCAGTTTCATATGCTGCCAGATCATTCCCATTATCATACTCTGAACAAAGGAAGTTTGAGTCCACCCACTCTACTTGCCCAGTTGTCACCCACAGTTTATCAGTCCTGCCATCAGTACTATCACATTTCGGTCTTGTACCTCGCGCTCCTGTCAAGGAAACATCATTGCCTTGATGGTTGCAGGTCTCCCTCTGTCGACGACAGCTCCTCTATTCCAGAGGATAGGCCCAGAGGTCCCTACGCCTTGGACTTATCACCATCTGTGTTAAGTGCCTACGGATCATTCTGAGAGGAGTCATTATTGCCTCTCCGAGTGGTTGTTCCTCACATGCTCGACTTCAGCACCTTGATCGCATCGTTGAGGATCGCGTAGGATTATATCCCATCAGTTTTTAGTCGAAGACCCCGGATTTTCCCCGACTCTAGCACATTGGTGAGTCATTTCGGAACGCCCAGTTGTATGTTCCTGTGGATGTCCGGGCTGCGTTGGCGTTTGTATTCAGAAGCCATCCAGTTACATGCTTCCTTGAGTACCCAGATCAGTTCCAGTGCAGTGTATCATTACGAGTGTACCCCTTGTCACTCTGATCCAGCAGCTTATTAACCCCTTTGGTACCACACTCAGTAGCACTGTTGATTATTCCAGTGTATCAGTTTTTCAGCTTAGACATGGTCCACCCAGCAGTATGTCCCAGATTTTATGTCCCCTCTGGACTCTTATGATGTACACAGTGGCTATGTATCTTACAGGTCCCCCTTTTCGGGCCTCACAGTTATGTTTATATATCTTGATACGAGCATGGGTATGCCCGCCTCGTCCATATATTGAGATTATTCCTCAGTCAGTGTTTGAGGTCATGTCTATTTCAGGTCCCCATTTTTTGGACCCCATTGTTATTATTATGTTATATCCTGATACGAGCATGGGAATGCTCGCCTCGTCCATATGATCAGATGATTCCTCATCCATTATTGAGGTTATGTACTTTTAGTTCTTGCAGTTGTTCGGGATCGTTGTTCCGGGCTCCAGTTTGTTTCTTCTCTTCTCTCCACTCCCCAGGAAAACCATTCATGACTTATGATGTCCATCGGCCATACGATGAGCTCCTGCCCTCGCACATCAGGGGGCAATCTGTTAACACCCAAAAAGTGTTCACTACCTCATCTACCACATTATATGGCTCATTTGTCCATTTTCCTACCATATTTCCCTTAAAATCCCAAAAAATCCCATTTAAAAGCCTCCAAAAGGCCACAAAACCCTCAAAATAGCCTAAAAAAGGCTAAAAAACCCCCTTTTCCTCCAAAAATAGCAAAAATCCCCTAAAAGGGGAATAAAAAATATAAAATAATGAGGAAAAGGAAGAAAAAACCCTATACAGCTGCACAAAACCATGTGTTTCCCAAAACCATGGGTCAGCACTCCACCACCAAAAAACTATAAATAGGTGATGGAGATCCCTTATTCCATATCCACAATCACAAGCACCCTTACTCTGCCAAAATCTCTCTCGAAACCCTAGTTCACCATTGAACTACTTTCACCTTGAGAGCCACCTTTGGCCCATTCCCACCATTGCAGAAGGAGAAGGAGCATATTGAAGCTTGGAGCATCCTCTCGGACATTGCAAAGGGCTTCATCAAACCTTCACATTGAAGGTAATATCAATACAAAAAATCCATTCTTTAAATTTGATGTTTATGTTTCATGCATGTTTTAGAATTAATTTCATTGTTGTTTTAATTTAATTATTTACATTTACTGAACTGCTACTAAGGAGTCCATTCTCCTTAGTAGGTGCTCATTTGCACAAGCTAGGGGTAAAACCCTAGCTACAACAACCTCATTCAATGCGGCTATAACAGTTAGCTGTGACTTAGTAGCATGTCAATCATAGATCTTCACTGCTACACGGGATTAGTGGATCATGAACTACATTTTGTATGTATAAATATGGGAAGGCTTCCTATGCCTGGGTTTGGTTAATCATCAATTGTTGTATGGGCTATAATAGAGATTGAGACTGTGAATTTCCATATTTTAATGAAGAGCAGAGTTACTTCCATTTCTGTGTCTTAATTTGTGGTGATTCATGGCGTCTCTGTTAGAAGGCCAGGGCCTTCCTTCTCACAAAGATTGTCGATTTAGTTAGATAGTTAGATTTATTCATTTCCTGTTGTGTGTTGTGGAATTGCATTAGGTGTATTTCTGATAGCTAAAACAGTGAGTTTATGATTGCATTCTTTATTGGTAGTTTATCTCCTGCATATGAATAGTTGTAACTACGTGGTTTGACAGTCGACTGTGTAGGTAAGTTTGATTATGCATGTGTGTTCAATAGCTGTGACAGTCGAGCTCAATTCCAATTCCCTTCGGTCATTTATGCTTTCTAGGATTTCCTTTGATTATTAGTTAGAGTTCAAGCTTATGTTTTAATTCTGGTTGTTGTTGTATCTTAAATTGGATTCATAGATTAAATAGATTATGGTTGAGTTGCAGTAGTCACTGGATGAATCATTTTGGTAAATATTGAATACTGTAGTTTGATAATTATAAGGATTTAACTTCTTGCAAAAGTAATCTAGTTCATTCTCATTCTTAGATCATTAAACTGTTGGGTTTATTTCTGTAGGAAGGTAGTTGCATTTTGAATCCCTAGATGTATGAATTAGATTAGTTTTCTTTATGGAATGAGTTTGGCTGAGCAGATAGGTAGGATTGTTATCTCCATTCACTTAATCAACTACTGAAATTGTTTATGCATAGATAGTGCTTATTGCCATTGAAATAAAAGACCTCCTTGGGTTTGACAATTTATATTGAGCATTATGTATGTTGGTTTTAATTAATTGACATATAGGGTGACCAACAAGGGTGAAGAAGCATGAGGTGGAATTGATGATGGATGTGCAATCTATCAATATATTTCATTACAAGCAATTGAAAAGGTTCAACGAAGGAAATGAAAGGGACCTCAAGAGTTTATTTGACTAGAGACACATAAAACCAAGTCCTCTTGCATTTCTTATGGGCTTAGTGAAGAATAAGGTCATAATAGAGTACATGTGCATAAGGAACAAAGTCCTTGACATGGAGAAGATTCAGAAAGCAAAGACTACAACCCAAGGTAAATTTTCACATAAGCTTTTTGACAGAGATTATTTGCATGATCTTATTCATATGTTGCAGGAAGCATAATTGAAGTATGATGAAGATATTTTCAATCTCAATGAAAATTTTATGGCCACCCAATATTCTTTGAGAAGAAATCAAATTGCCCTCTTGGAATCCAAGATGGAGATAGAACAATTTCACCAAGAATTGCAGAAATCACATACTCCCTCCTACATTCAAATCAGCCATCCACTTTCGGTTGATGAAATTCAAAGTTCTATGGACGAACCTCATGATATTTTGGTTCATGATATTCATGATGACATGCATGTGCTTGAGGAGTTTAAGGATGCAGATGGTGACATCCAAGCACATACAACCTTCCAGATCCAAACTGAGCTTCTTCTTGGAGTGAGTCATTCCTTCAATGAGGAGTCAAAAGAGCTCATGCTTGATGGAACAGCCTTTGATGGAGTTGACGCATCCACATATTTGGTGGATACTTGTTGCAGAAATTTGGTTCATCTTTGGACCAATGGAAGAGAGTTGAGCCATTGGGAGCACTCACATAGGGAAGCACCTTGATTCCTAGTCGGAGGATTGGGTTGGAGTGTCTCTTCTTTCCCTATTTGGGAGAAAATACACATGAGGGATATTCTTGCTTTCATCTATGGAGACTTATTGGATACATTTTACACTTTTTGTGAGAAGCATGGGCCTCCATGGACTTGTGATGATTCCTATTCTCTTTGTGATTGGACATGGGACTTTCACCCTTGTCATTGGAACAACAATGTTTTAATTTTTGGAACTTGTGTGCATTGGACATATGAAGTACAATATGATTTGTATGTGCTTGGGGAGTTTGAGTTCAAATAGAATGAATACCAAGCAGCTATTCATTACCAGATAAATGATGATTTGCCTCTAGGTGATGGTTGTACAGTTTTGAACGAGGCACATGATCTCCCTTCGTTTGAGCCTACCATGATGGATGACTAGTATAGAGAGTTGATTCACCGTTCTCCATCCAAATCACTAAGTTAGAGTATGCATTCATCCACTGATTGGGTGGATAGTTACATAAGGGAGTTGAGTACCCCAAGAGGTAAGTTTGTTGCTTGCATTAGTGGAAAGCTTATGGACACATCATCCATATTTTGTGATCAGTTGTATAGGAATTTATGGCTGCTATGTGATGTCTTCAATATACTTGAATGGACATGGGATTTCCATCTATGCCCTAGGAATGGGAATTGCAGTGCTAGTTTGCACATGGCTTATGAGGAGATTCAATATTCCTTTAGGAGTGACGAAATTCCAATTTGGTGGAGTGTTCTAGACATCCCCCATGGTGATATATTATTTTTGTTGATACTTATGTTTGGGAGGATGCAGTTAAGACATTGGGACCCTGGAATTCTTTGTGATGATATTTTTCCACAAGCAAAAGTGTTATCGGAATACATGCAGCAATGGTAGTGGGATCCAGGAATTGATGGTTCATTTCAGTTTGCCTTGATGTATGGAGGAATGCAGCATAAGAAGTGGGACCCTGGGATCAATCTTGAAGATCCAGATATAATCAGAGTGGTGCAGCAGAAACATGGTGGAATTTTTGTATTTTGCTTGGAATTGAGGATTTCAGTTCTAGACAGCCAGCAACATATTTTGAGCAGTAAATTCACTGGTTGGCTTCATAGAAGGTTGGAGTTGGTTTCTTGCTTGAGAAAAAGCAATCTTAGGAGGGGAGGACTGTCATGTTCCTATTTTGTCAGCACCATGAAGCAGTTCAAACCCCATGGATCCTATTTACATATTGGAATTAATTAATTAATGAGGAGTTAATTTTGAATTCCAGGCATTTAATTAATTAGGAGTGTGGATTAATTTTTATCCAAATTTTATTATGCACTTGCAATATTTAATTTTCATGCATTTAATAATTTTATCTTAAATAAATGAGAATAATGCTCCACTAGGGAAAATTAGTGGATGAGGTTGACTTGGAGATGGCTTGAATAATAAGTTAAGGAGAAAGCACCCAAATCTAGAAAATTAGGAAAAATAAAAGAAAGATGGAGCAAATCAGAAAAGCAGCAAAAACTTAGGAAAAGCAGCATAAAGCAGAAAGCAGCATAAAAGAAGAAAGCGGGATAAATCAGAAAAGAAGGAAATTTCAGAAAAGCGGGATAAATAAAAAAATACAGAAAAAAAAAAAGTAGTAAAATCTAAAGCAGAAAGTGGAAAAGCAAACAAAAAAGGAAAAAGAAGGAAAGCAAATCAAAAAGGAAAAAAGAAAGGAAAGATAGCTTTCCTTATCCACTCGTGGAGGGTGCATTAGATAAGGATACTTTCTCCTCAAGTCATCCTCTCTCTATAAATGAACCATTGCGCACCCCCTTCACGTTTTTTGTCAGTTTGATGTTTTGATTGAGAGCAATTGTGCCTCAGAGACTTGGGAGATGTGTCCCTAGTCCAAGCTGGGAGATGTGCCCCTGCTTCTTGTGAGAGGATGATGATATTACGCCATTATAGATTATTTTATTTCCAGGTATTGTAGTTTATCAAGTCTAATTTGAATTTCATAAGAATCATCATTCATTTCATGGTTCGAATCTCCAATCTTCCTATGGATTTCTAGAGCTAGATTATTGTGTAGAAGAGGAGAGGAGTTTTTGTAATGATTTGCGAGGCATATTGGCCCATATATGATTTAATGATAGTAAATATAAACCTATGATAACATTCATGTCATTTAATATTACAAAAGTCTGAATTATTCTCATATTTCTCCACCCTCTATAGATTTGCATAGAAATTGACTAGTTTTCATACTATCTTAAATAAATGAATGAGTAGAGGTCCAAATGAGTTTATTTCTATTATTGATGTTAATTAACATGTTATATGACCCAATCCATGTCTTATTTGAATAATTAGTGATCCTTCTCTGCATGTTTGGGAGTTCCTGAATTTTACTAGGTGTGCAATCCTGAAATGCAATTTTGCTTGTATCTTTGTGAATATTTCTTAGAAATTCCTTAAAATTTATGGAGTGATATATGACTATGTATTGACTGATATTTCATGTTATTTATCCTCTATGATTCAGAAAAAATAATCCATCGCTTCCAGTCCAATTTTAGAGCAATACTAGTCTGCATATGTTGGGGTGCCTAGGAGCATTGGAGTAGATTTAAAAAAAGAAGACATTGAAACATAAATGGTCTCAGTAATTTTTTCATAGGTATTAACAAATATCATATCCTGCCTTCCTTCCAGATCTTTTGATCTTGTCCACCCACAACCCAACTAGCTCCCTGAAACATTGTTTTTAATTTATTCTTTGAGGAACAGAGTTTTTTATAACTAATCCTAGTTGGTAAATTACACAATGGAAGGGAGTATGAACATCAATCATGCAAGTACAAGCTAAATCTCTCCCAAATTGCAAATATGCAAATAAAAAATTACCAAAAGCTGCTCCATTTCGACTTGGCCTCCTTTTAATAACTTTAGTTGAATCATTTCCCTCCTTAGAACTCAAATTATTTCCTAATTACTCATTAAATTTGAATTAGTTGGGTTTATGACCCTTCATTGGCCCCACATGACACTTGGCTCATCTTTTGTCTCCAACTCCTCCATGAATTCGAATTCGGGAATCTTTTGCATGCTTCGGAGATGTGTAACTCCTCTCATGCACCCTCTTGGTCTATTTTTAGCTCTTGCATTGTCATATATGTCATATAATATGTCATAAGTGTCATACATGTCATAGAATTTGTCATAAGTGTCTTAATGCTTCCATAGTTTTCATAGAATCTGTCATTTTCTATTTTTAGCCCCGTGACTCTTCCTCTTCCTTCATGAATGTTACCTCTTCCCTCCAACTCGAATTTAGGGATGGATCCATGTTTAAAGGAGGAATATTATCTCATGTGGACCCCACATGTCCACTTATGTTCCCCCATGTCCAACTAGGACCTAATGCCACTTCATTTTGGAGCATTTAACATTTATTCCATAATTTATTGGCCTATTTTTCCACCATCAATTTAGAATATTGAATTTTCATGATAAACTATAGACCTTGGGGTTAAATGTCAATATTTTAATTCTTCCACATAACCCTTAGGAATTGGGTAGGCCAACTTAATTATTTATCTAAAAATCATTTAATTGGGGACATGACAGTCCTTCCCACCCAAGATTGCTTGTCCTCAAGCAATTTCAAACATGGATGTTGAAGAACCTTCTTTCCTTCCAAACTTTGCCTCTAACTTGTTTCAAAAATCATTTGAACCTTCATACTTGCTCTGAACAACCTCTTGAAGTTGCCACTGATTTGCCAAAATTTTCAAAATTTCATGTTTCCAAGAAAAGTTATGAGAGGAAAGGGAATGCTTCCACTGCTCCACTCTAATACAATCACTTTTGTAAGTGGTGACTTGAACTTCCAGCTACTTTCTATACCCCAAATTTGAAACCAATGAGACCAAAACTAATCCTAGGGTCCCAAATGATCCTGTAGTATGCATGGTGAGAAATATCTACAACTAAACTCCATAGACACCAAGCATATGAAAACTGAGTCCAACTAAAGAAACTGAAACAATACTTTGCATAACTAAACTCAATGAAATGAAGGTTATCTTTCTCCATCAATCCAACAACCAAGGTACTGTTCCAAATGAACTGAAAACAAGCAATGACGGGATCCCATTGCTTTTGTTGCATTCCAAAATATAGGCATGCTCTACAAAAAAAAATTCAGGAAAAAGATTGCCCAGATCCCACTGCCTTAGTTACAAATCTTTGAGTGGCAGTGTCACATGTGGAAAACTAACATTCCAAAGAATGTCAGGATCCCATTGTCTCATCTGCATCTTTCCAAACATCAGTAACAACAATAAAAATTCATTACTATAAAAAATGCGAGGAAGGATGTAAATATCATACCACCACACTGGAAGTTCAAAATTTCCATTGCACAATTGAAACTTTGAGGGCCCCTACATCAAAATATGACCTTCTTCAAGGTTGGGTCGAGACTAAGAGAGACTCTCCATCATGAGATACATATCCTCAAAGTGAGGCTAAATGCAAACAAGTATCCCCCAATCAACCATATAGTCCTCATGTGCCAAATGCACACAAAAATCAAGAGTGAGACCATTGAAGCTCAAAGGACAAGGGTGAAAGTCCCATGTCTCATCACCAAAAGATAAGGAATCATCCAACAATTAGAAAATATGTCCATGCTGCTCCAAAAGAATGTAATATGCAAACAAATAATCATCCATGTGTTCTTTCATCCAAGAAGTGAATGAAGAACCTCCACTAAAATCTGAACCAAGTGAAGAGCAAAGAAAATAGGGAGACTTCATTTGGCTGAAAGAAGTCTCATCAAGACACCCATGAATATGTGTATCATCAAAAATAAAAAAGGATGTTGCTTCCAATAATAATTTTCTTCAATCATATATTTCTTCACCCAAGTATTGGATGAATTTTCTCCAACATCAAATGAACTAAACAAGGAGCTAGGAAAATCATGAGTGTTCAAGTGATTCAAGTGAACATCATAGGTGCATCCATGTAGATGTGTACCATCATAAGGTAAAAAACGATGCTATTGCAAATTTAAAGAATAAATTTATCTAGTCATGTCATCCTCAAAAGGGGATATAGGATTTTTATACTCCTCATGTGACACCTTCAAAAAGAAACCTTTCACCCAATTTTCATCCCCAGTTGATGTGGCTCAAAAACATGTAGGGGGTGAAGAATTGTGAACCAACCTTAACTCTTTACAAATCTTACCCATCAAACATTTTAATGCATCTCCTCCATAATTGGCTGGTCCAACTATTGTGAGATCATGTGCCTCCTCCAAAGCTCTTCAAATATCTCCATAAGGCAGCTCATAATCGCTCTGAGCAAGGACAAGTGTGTTTCTTCATTATTGCTTGAATGTAGCCTCTTCAAGCACCTGCATATCAACATGTACCTCATGTTCCACCATCACATGAGGTTTTTCCTTTGTAACATAAAGTCTTTCAACCATTGAATGACTATTTTATATGTAGGAGGGTGTAAGGGATCTTTGCAACCTCTCTTTAAGTTGCTCAATCTACACCATATATTTTTGGAGTGCATTTTGGGTGGACTCCAACTCATTTGAGAGCTTTTCATTCGATTCTGCATCCTTCAAGGTTATTCCATGATACAAACCAACAAGCTCAATTAAGTAATCTCTATCAAAAAGAAAATTCAAAAAATTACCTTTGGTGTCCAACATTTCCTTCTGTATTTTCTCCATGTATTCAAGGGAATATTTCTCCTCCACACACCAATAATATTTCGAAGCGAGTGCATGTGTGTCATGGAGAGTTTCCAAGGAATTTTGAATCTTATTTTCATCCATCTTCAAGGACCATGCAATAAAATAAGGCTCTTGTAAATCAACCTCTTCTTCTTCCTTCTTGCTTGGACCAACTTCATGAAGCTCAAGTGGTGATGGGGAAGTTGATATTGGTTCTTCTTCAAATGATACAAGGTATTCATATCCATGTTCAATGTAACTTTGGCTTGCAGCAACACTTTCAAAATTTATCTCTATGTCACCAACATAGAGGTGTGAGCACCCATCAGTAGGTACTCCTTCCCAATTCAAGCATCCATCAGTAGATGGTATCTGATTCATGTCCAAAGTAGAGTGTGTCTCAGAATTCTCTTTAGTATTTTCAATGGAATATTCTTCATGCTCATGTGATGTTTCTTAATCTTTTTCAGAGTCACTTGGGAGTTACTTTAAACCCTCTTCATGTAATGATTCTTCTGCTTTATCTATTTCAAAACTACGTGGCTCATGGGTCTCCTCATTTTGCTCCTCCTTTTCACTCAAACATATATGGTTTTCTCTCCATGGTCTTTTGCAAGAATGCAATAAACCTTTCTTCAATAACTTCACACATTCATTCTTGGGCCTATATCCAAACACCCAATCAAAAAATTCTTCAAAAAGAATGGCCTTTTGCATTTCTCCCTTATACAAATCAAGATATGTCTGATATTGTTGGGGAAAGGTTTTACATGTTCCTCTCAATATTTGTAATTCATTCATAGAATTATCTTTGTTGGCTCAGAACATACATATTCATCATACATAGGGTCATATGAATAACCTTCATCCTTATGAAATTGTAATAATTGTTACATGATGGCACCTCTTCCTCATACCATTCACATTCTTCTTCATATTGCTAACAATCATCTTCATACTGCTCATAAGAATTGTACTCATAGTAGTCATCATAATAGTAATAAATGGCTGCAAATTATTATTCAATGGATGATATTAATGCACAAGTGCAAGGAACATTCTCTGATACCATTCTAATATCCCTTCTGTGCAAATTCTCAAATTCACCCAATTTCGAATCTAGGAATGAGATAAACAAACTATTCCAAAAGCTTCCAAATGTTTTGGAATGGTGCAAGGAGGTACTTGGGAGGGAATATTAAAATTTAATACAAAATTTAGACACCCAAATATCTTCTATAAACATCCATGATCTACAATTTACAAGGAGGGAATATTTGGGAGAAAACTAGTCAATTGGATTGGTGAAAAACCCCCTAGGTCTGCCACTATTTTTCCTTCCAAACACTGTACGACCTTCCCTAATACTAAATATGAGACTTGGATCTATTAGATGGAATCAAATAAAACATGTTTGCATCATTATATCAATTCTTAGGGTCAGATAGGTCTCCCAAAGGACAACAACCTCTAAGGCATACAATTTATGAAAAAGTGGTAGACTAGGGGCAATGAATTTATTGCACAAACTTTAATAAGACTTCAAGGGTCTGCATAAAACATTTTGGTCCTTCATTTAGTTCCATATGAAGCTTAAAACATAGATAAAAACTCAAAAAATATCTGATATCAAACAGGTACAATATCATCCCAAAATCACCATGAGAATACAATGAGGGAAATAGCTCGAATCTCAATATTACTTGGAATTATTACATGAAAGTCTTGGTGTTTCGAGCTGTGTCTCTCATGATTGATTTATTACAGAGTTATTCATAATATAACATGTTTATATGGTTGAAATATCAGTCCTCCATAAACTATATGCAATAAAGAATGCACTATCACACTTGTACATGAACATTGACAAAGTGTTGAGAGAAAGATAGTAGAGAAGAAGAGAGAACATGAATCGAACTCAAAGGGTCTTGAAACTGCATCAATATGTCTCCATGAATCTATTTTTAGAGTTATGAATGGACCCTCCTTCAACCAACTTGGATAGGAATCTTGCACCCATGAAATTGGTTCAATGGCAGGGAGGATGAACATCCACCGTGCAAGGACAAGCTAAAGCTCTCCCAAATTCCAAAGATGCAAATAAAAAATGACCAAAAGTTGATCCATTTTGACTTGGCCTCGTTTTAATAACTTTAGTTGAATCATTTCCCTCCTTAGAACTCAAATTATCGCCTAATTACTCATGAAATTCGAATTAGTGGGGGTTATGACCCTTCATTGGCCCCACATGACACTTGGCTCATCTTTTGTCTCCAACTCCTCTATGAATTCGAATTGGAGAATATTTTGGATGCTTTGGAGATGTGTAACTCCTCTCATGCTCCCTCTTGGTCTATTTTTATCTCTTACATTGTCATAAAATCTGTCATAAGTGTCATAGGTGTCATAGAATATGTCATAGCTTGTCATAGTTTTCATATAATATGTAATTGCCTATTTTTATCCCTATGAATCTTCTTCTTCCTTCATGAATGTTACCTCTTCCCTCCAACTCGAATTTGGGGATGGATCCATGTTTAAAGGAGAATATTCTCTCATGTGGGCCCCACATGTCCACTTATGCGCCCCCAAGTCCAACTAGGACCTAATGGCACTTCATTTTGGAACATTTAACATTTATTCCATAATTTATTGGCCTATGTTTCCACTATCAATTTAGAATATTTAATTTTCATGAGAAACTATAGACCTTGGGGTTAAATGTCAATATTTTAATTCTTCTGCATAACCCTTTGGAATTGGGTAGGCCAACTTAATTATTTATCTGAAAATCATTTAATTGGGGATATGACAATACACCATGCTTACTATTACCATGTATTATTTCTATACATACGCCCGTTTGAATACATGCATATTATAATTCTTCAATCAATCATATATCATATTATTATTAATGATATACACATAATATTAGTCATATAACCTATATTTTATACACTCGTATAATTATTATGCTATACCATAATATCCATACAATTATAGCGGTATGATTACTTAATATAATTATGTCATATTAGGTACGCATTATAGCATATATACTAACATAATACTTATGATCACACTATACTTCCAAAAACTTCCAAATACTCCCATGTACTTCACAAACACTTCTGAATATACCCATATACTTTCAAACACTTCCAAATACTCCCAAACACTTCCAAACACTACCAAACGCTCTGAAATACTTTCAACCACTTCCAAATTTTATAGTTACTTCATTACATCGTTCACATCGATACATATAGTATATACACAATAACATATACACGTAATACTAATAATCATTGCATATTATAAAAATACATATTACAGTATACATAAACATACATATAGATATATATACTTTTAACAACTATATATATACCACACATATTATACAATTATATTTATTATATATACTATATATAACATTTATATTATGCTATATTCAATATCATATACCCCTCATCTATCTTACACCACATATTATGTTATGCATATTTAAATTTATGTCATATATATATAACATTATCATACACTACTATACTACCTACTTACACACAGAAAATAAATGAAATGAAATTAATAGAATATGAACCATTAAAGACAAGTGGCTCATTTCCTCCAAAATAGACAAGGAGTTACATATCCATAAATAAAATAGAAGAGAATATGAACCATTAAGGACAAGTGGCTCATTTCATAAAAACAAATAGAGAAGGACTTACATCTCCATAAATAAAATAAAAGAGAATATGAACCATTAAGGACAAGTGTCTCATTTCCTCAAAAAAATAGACAAGGAATTACTCATCAATTTAACCACCACCATCCAAGTGGCATAAATAAGCGTACAAAAGCATACCATCAATAGGAAATCCAAAATCCATATAGGGTATAAATGCCACTTAATAAATCATATTAATATTTAATAATAATAAAACTATATCATCTTAATAACTTATCATTAAATTAATACTGATAATGGTACATAGTACATACTATTATAATGACAATTATTTACTTATCAATTAATAATCATAATGTACCAGTAAATAAATCATACCGCAAGAATCATTTCAATATTAACAATTCAATGAGCAGTAAAAGGGGCAATGCACGATGAACAAGCATTGACCAATCAAGCCATTGAACAACAAAAGAGGCAATGCAGAAGCATCAACCAATCAAGTCACTGAACAACAAAAGATGGAATGCATAAGCATCGACCAATCAAATCAATGAAGCAGTAAAAGAGGAAATGCAAAAGCATTGACCAATCAAATCACTGAACAATAAAGGAGGCAATGCAAGGTGAACATGCATCAACCAATCAATCTACTCGATTATTAGATACGCACCACATAGCACTTACCAATCAATATATTGAACAATAAATATGCAATATTAAATAATTCTAAAGCATACAGCAAATTGATATTTGAATTGAGGCTTTTTATTCTTCCATTAACATAAGGGAGGTTAAATTCTTTCACAAAGCACATTTATAAATTCCCAATGCACATAAACATAAAATTATGAGTTCGTAATAGGCCCAATAGCCGCAGAGTTGGAACCATAGCTATGATACCACCTGTATGTTAGGGTATTTATACACTTAGGAGTTAGTTAAGATCAACTTGTGTAATATATCTGTTAGGGATAGTGTGTTTCTTTAGTATGCATTTGTAAATACTTAATCCGACGGTCACGATATGTTCCCGACATAGAGTGATCTGACGGCTCAACTTCTCTTAGATCAAACCTAACCTTGATCCGTGGCTTAACACCCGATTGGTCCATGATATCTATTTAAAGAGCATGGACGGTCATTGTTTAGTTGATCGATTATGAGAAGCTCATTTGTAACTTTCTTTCTTTGCATAATAAACTGTCCCGTAAAAGCTATTTGGCCGGGGCCGTGGAGTGTTTCCCTTAAGAGGGTTTAAACCACGTCAAAACATCGGTGTGTTGATCTGTGATCTGTTTGTGTGAAGTGGTTGCTATTAGTGTTCGGTCCTTTGGTAGTACCCTGTGTACCCAAACATGGTATCAGATCTTTTATGAAGTGTCGCTTCCCGTTATGATCTAGATCTTGAACTGTTGTTGCCGAAACTCAAAAGGGTTTATAGTTCTGGTATTTTTGTACATTTCTGGGCTGTGGTAGGTGTTCCATTGCATCCGGAGCATCGTTTCCATTGGGAAATAGTTTTTGTTTGATCGAAAACGGTTCCCGGTTGCTCCAGAAACGCGTATTTCATCAGATCTGAAGGTATAATGTTACAGTGACGCATTTTTTTATTTTCTTTTTTAAAAAAAAGAAAAAATATCATATTTCATTTTTTTTACTGTTAGATTTTTTTGGGTTCGGATTGTTGCTTTCCCATCTGCGTATGCTCTTTGTCGTGCACCTTGAGCGATCTCGGCAAATCAGAAACAGAAAGGGAAAGGGCTTTTCTCGACTGCATATGCTCTTTGCCGTGCACCTTGCACGATCTCGACAAATCAGAAACAGAGAGAAAACGTAGACTTTCCGGGCAAGCTAACAAGATCTAATTCCACAAGTGTGGAAAAGTTTTTTTTTTCGATTTGTGGTGTGTTTTGCAGGAAAAAGGGCAAGCACGCAAACCGAGCAAGAAGAGTAAAAATAAAAATAAAAAAAATAAAAAAACCCTTCCTCATTCCCATATTTTACATACCTTTTAATCTAGCTCACTTGGTTCAAAGTTGCTTTATTCCTTAATAGGTCTTGATTTCAAGTCTTAGGAAGTTACTTTTAAAAGAAAAAGTGCATGCAATTTCTATTTTCAAGTTATTTTATTGTAAAAGTGCATCTCACTTAAATAATAAAAAATAAAAATACAAGTGAGTCACTTAAGTTTTTTTAATTGTTGCACTATTTAAAAGTAATATCATTGTAAAAGTGAAATCACTTATTTTACAAAAGTGGTTCACTTAAAAGTGATTGTCAAAAGGTTCATCTTGGGAAGAGGGGGGTTCTTTTTTTTGCTGGACATTCTCTAGCTGCCACACCACTATTGGGAACATCTTCAACAGTTTCTTTGTTCAAGAATAACTTCATCATACAGAGTCAGTTTTCAGTGCCATTTTTTTTTAAACCACCTATTTTTTCGAGCTCTTCACATTCAAACTATTGTTTTCTGCTTTTACAGCCATTAATTTATAAATATGGACGCCCCTTGTGATATTCTACTTAACAGTTCCAACTATTTCTCATGGAAATTTCAGATGGAGGATGTTCTACGAAGTAGGGGACTTTTCAGAATTACCTCAGGGAAAGAAATAGAACCCACTGATGATGATAAGAAAATAAAATGGGAAAATAGATGTGATGAAGCTCGTGGATTGATTGGGATGTCAATCTCTACTAATTTGTGATTCCACATATCTGGAATTGATAAACCTGATGCTGCTTGGGACAAGTTGGAATCTTTGTTTGGTAAACACAATGAAATTCGAGGTCACCAACTCGAAAATGAGTTGATTTCTTTAAATCCAAGTGACTTTTCATGCATTCAAAACTCTTAAACTCTTATGTGCAGAATGTAAGATTGAGAAGGAAGACAAACAATGCATTTATCATATTCTTTCCAAACTTGGACCTGCATATTCTGTTTTTGTATCTACATTTTACTCCATGAGAGCATCCTTGAACGCAGCTAGCTATCAAGAGCCTAGTCTTGAATCCTTTTGTGATTCCTTGATTAGAGAACAAGATAAACTCATTCATCTTGGAATAATCAACAATGCAGATACATCTGGGAAAGCCTTATTGTCCCAACAGAAAGAAAATTCCAAGCCTCCCAAGAAACAAAATTTTTGCAATAATAAGTCAAACAAGGGTCCCAAACCCTCTCAGTCAGCTCCTTCTTTAAAAAATGACAAAGGATCCAAGCCAAAAGGCAAGAAGACTGAGCGTCATTGCAACTATTGCGGGAAAGATAATCATGATGAATCTAAGTGTTTCAAGAAGATGGCAGCCTTGGAAGTAGCAATGAAGAAGCACCACATCAGCCTAGATTCATCTTCAGAATCTTCCTCTCATGGACATGCACTTTGTTCTTCTAGTTATTCTTATAATGCATCTTCTTTTTCTACTTCAAATGAATGGCTCATTGATTATGGAGCATCTTATCATATGGCTAAGGATCAAGCCATCTTTTCTACTATGCATGAATGTAACACCAAACAAATATTTGTTGGTGATGATAGATCTCTAAGTGTTGTAGGAGATGGAATAGTTCCAGTAGATAATGGTCATTTTAGTGATGTACTATGTGTTCCAAGAATTTCCTGGAATTTGGTATCAGTCTATTAGATCACTCATTCTGGTGAAGGTAAAACTGTGACTTTTACACCTCACCAAGTTGTAATCAAGGATTTTAAAGATCTTCAACAGGTCCTAGCTGTAAAAATTCTCACAGCAGATCTAATAGATGATGTATAACTGACAAGAGTAATTATGATTAAGCAGGAAAATAGAAGAAGAGTGAACAATATAGTATAATGAGCAACAAAATAATATGGTACAGTAGAACTCAGATAGAAGCAATAATACCTCACACACACTAATTAATTAATCACAGTATGGACAAATAAATAGTACAATGGTAGAGAGGATTCGAATGCCTAAGGTGGCAATTTAAATTAGCCTCTCAGAGTGATCATAAGATCAATAGAGTGTCATCGGAGCACAGCTAGGTGTCCTCATGATCATCGGAGCGCAACTGGAAGTCTTCATCATCATCAGTGGAGTCATCAATGCTCAAGTAACTGTCAACCATCAGTCAAACTAAATCTGGTAGGTGTAATTGAGTGTAACTCAATGTAACTAAGTGTAACTGACTGTAACTGAGTGTAACTGAGTGTAACTCAATGTAACTAAATGTAACTGACTGTAACTGACTATACCTGACTGTAACTGAGTGACAACTGGACTGGTAGGTGAAGAAGGGCGAGTTGCTCCCTAAAATCAAGGAAGAAGGGTGCATTAAGCAACTAGAGGGATAAAACTGAATAGTGAGAAGCTCCTAGGGGCTGGCTAACTAAGGGCTAGGTACTGGACTGATGACTAGGATGCATGAAAACCCTAGAATGCATGCAAACCCTAAAGGTGCATGCATGACTGAAAATGTAAATGATCAAAATACTGGTGGGACTAGGATGGAGTATAGGAATATCCTAACACCCCCTCTTAATCCATCATGGGCCCTGGTAACTAAGACCAAAGGTCACCCAATACAATGAATAATAACAATCAATAAACCAAGGAAGTGGGAAAATTTCATGGGAAACATACCCCCTCCTCAAAAAATAGACTGTAAGGCACACATAAAAATAAATGCTCCAAACTCAAGCATGTGTGATGCTTGGTCATATGTCTAGAGGTATCTTCTTTTTGGGAAGAAGTGGATCATGCTAAAAAAGCATGTGCTTGTACTTGCTCTTTAGATCGAATGTGATGAGAACAAATCCAACAGTATGAGAATGATCCTTGAACCTGTGATTCGAATCTGCTGAGGTAGGATCAAATCTGTTAAAGTGCATATAGTCTTTTTTCTTCTCCTTCGAACCACCATGGGTGAGATTATGCCAAAAATAACTATTACATGTTTGCTTGAAATCAAAATCAAATTTAAGACTTAAAAAATAGTTTCTTGAGATCTCCTTTGAACCAGCAGGGGTGAGATCAAAACTATCATATGCATGAGAAATTATCCCAAGCAGTAATTGCTTAGAATCCAAATTAGATCCAAGACTTGAATCATGGTTTCTTGAGATCTCCTTTGAACCATGAGAGGTGAGATCAAAACCAGTAGATGCATGAGAAATTATCCCAAGCGAATGGCAATGGCCATATTCTTCAATGACCTTCTGAAAGCATGGAATTATGATCATATAGTAGTATAAAAGAAGATTTGGCTGGAGAGGAGCCAATTCATTACCTTCAAAAGCTATTTTGACGTCCGAAATAATCATGTGATCACGATGCAAACCAACAGACTCTGGTGCAAGAGAGGATTTAGGACCTTCTGCAATATCTAGAGTGTGAGCTGGCACAGAAAGAGAAGAAAGTTTGAGCATGAGTGGAGAATTTTCAAGTTCTTTGTCAACAATTTCAATATGAGATGATACTGGTTCATGATCTGAGAGACCATCAAGAGGAGTGAATGCATCACTTTGCTTGCTTTCGAATGGGTTAGGACCAAGTCCTTCATTCTTTCTGCCAAATTTTTCATCCAGGTGAGCCCATATCTCTTTTGGAGTCCATAACTCCTTTGGAGTTTCAACACCATTACGGTATTTGAATTGGAATCTCTGGCATGCAAACAAAGAAAACATTATTGCTGCAAAGTGCATGTCACTTTTATTTAACCAGTCAATCTTCTCTTCGGGGGATTCGAACTCTCTTTCAAAATAACAATAAAAAAGATATGGATCTTTAAGTCTGCTATCATTCTTGGTTTCCATTCATCATAGTTGAGTGGATCAAGAGGAGCAATTCTTGATGAATACATTGAAGCTGTAGAGGACCTGCAAAAACAATATATAATAACTACAACTGCTACTGCTGCAAAAATGCAGAAACTGTTGCAACTGCTACACTCAAAATCTTGGTAATAACCTGCAAAAAACTCTCAAGAATGGAGATAAACAATACTCTCAACATGCTCTGATACCATGTGAAAATCCTCATAGCAGATCTAAGAGATGATGTATAACTCACAAGAGTAATTATGATTAAGCAGAAAAATAGAAGAAGAGTAAACAATATAGTATAATGAGCAACATAATACTGTGGTACAGTAGAACTCAGATAGAAGCAATAATACTTCACACACACTAATTAATTAATCACATTATGGACAAATAAATAGTACAATGGTAGAGAGGATTCGAATGCCTAAGGTGGCAATTCGAATTAGCCTCTCAGAGTGATCATAAGATCAATAGAGTGTCATCGGAGCACAACTAGGTGTCCTCATGATCATTAGAGCGCAACTGGAAGTTTTCATCATCATCAGTGGAGTCATCAATTCTCAAGTAACTGTCAACCATCAGTCAAACTAACTCTGGTATGTGTAACTGAGTGTAACTCAATGTAACTGAGTGTAACTGACTGTAACTGACTGTAACTGACTGTAACTAAGTGTAACTAAGTGTAATTGACTGTAACTTAGTCTAACTGAGTGTAACTCAATGTAACTAAGTGTAACTAACTGTAACTGACTATAACTGAGTGTAACTGAGTGACAACTGGACTGGTAGGTGAAGAAGGGAGAGTTGCTCCCTAAAATCAAGGAAGAAGGGCGCATTAAGCAACTGGAGGGATAAAACTGAATAGTGAGAAGCTCCTGGGGGCTGGCTAACTGAGGGCTAGGTGCTGGACTGATGACTGGGATGCATGCAAACCCTAGAATTCATGCAAACCCTAAAAGTGCATGCATGATTGAAAATGTAAATGATCAAAATACTAGTGGGACTAGGATGGAGTATAGGAATATCCTAACACCCCCCCTTAATCCATCCTGGGCCCTAGTAACTAAGACCAAAGGTCACCCAATACAATGAATAATAACAATCAATAAACCAAGGAAATGGGAAAATTTCATGGGAAACATACCCCCTCCTCAAAAAATAGACTGTAAGGCACACATAAAAATAAATGCTCGAAACTCAAGCATGTGTGATGCTTGGTCATATGTCTGGAGGTATCTTCTTCTTGGAAAGAAGTGGATCATGCTCAAAACGCATGTGCTTGTACTTGCTCTTCATATCGAATGTGATGAGAACAAATCCAACAGTATGAGAATGATCCTTGAACCTGTGATTCAAATCAGCTGAGGTAGGATCAAATCTTTGAAAGTGCATATAGTCGTTTTTCTTCTCCTTCAAACCACCATGGGTGAGATTATGCCAAAAATAACTATTACATGTTTGCTTGAAATCAAAATCAGATTTAAGACTTAAAAAATAGTTTCTTGAGATCTCCTTTGAACCAGCAAGGGTGAGATAAAAAATATCATATGCATGAGAAATTATCCCAAGCAGTAATTGCTTAGAATCCAAATTAGATCCAAGACTTGAATCATGGTTTCTTGAGATCTCCTTTGAACCATGAGAGGTGAGATCAAAACCAGTAGATGCATGAGAAATTATCCCAAGCGAATGGCAATGGCCATATTCTTCAATGACCTTCTGAAAGCATGGAATTATGATCATATAGTAGTATTAAAGAGGAGTTAGCTAGAGAGGAGCGAATTCATTACCTTCAAAAGCTATTTTGACCTCCGAAATAATCATGTGATAATGATGCAAACCAACAGACTCTGGTGCAAGAGAGGATTTAGGACCTTCTACAATATCTAGAGTGTGAGCTGGCACAGAAAGAGAAGAAGGTTTGAGCATGAGTGGAGAATTTGCAAGTTCTTTGTCAACAATTTCAATATGAGATGATACTGGTTCATGATCTGAGAGACCATCAAGATGAGCGAATGCATCACTTTGCTTGCTTTCGAATGGGTTAGGACCAAGTCCTTCATTCTTTCTGCCAAATTTTTCATCCAGGTGAGCCCATATCTCTTTTGGAGTTCATAACTCCTTTGGAGTTTCAACACCATTACGGTATTTGAATTGAAATCTCTGGCATGCAAACAAAGAAAACATTATTGCTGCAAAGTGCATATCACTTTTATTTAACCAGTCAATCTTCTCTTCAGGGGATTCGAACTCTCTTTCAAAATAACAATAAAAAAGATCATGGATCTTTAAGTCTGCTATCATTCTTGGTTTCCATTCATCATAGTTGAGTGGATCAAGAGGAGTAATTCCTGATGAATACATTGAAGCTGTAGAGGACCTGCAAAAACAATATATAATAACTACAACTGCTACTACTGCAAAAATGCAAAAACTGTTGCAACTGTTGCACTCGAAATCTTGTTAATAACCTGCAAAAAACTCTCAAGAATGGAGATAAAGAATACTCTCAACATGCTCTGATACCATGTGAAAATCCTCGCAGCAGATCTAAGAGGTGATGTATAACTCACAAGAGTAATTATGATTAAGCAGGAAAATAGAAGAAGAGTGAACAATACAGTATAATGAGCAACAGAATAATATGGTACAATAGAACTCAGATAGAAGCAATAATACTTCACACACACTAATTAGTTAATCACAGTATGGAAAAATAAATAGTAGAATGGTAGAGAGGATTCAAATGCCTAAGGTGGAAATTCGAATTAGCCTCTCAGAGTGATCATAAGATCAATAGAGTGTCATCGGAGCACAACTAGGTGTCCTCATGATCATCGGAGTGCAACTGGAAGTCTTCATCATCATCAGTGGAGTCATCAATGCTCAAGTAACTGTCAACCATCAGTCAAACTAACTCTGGTAGGTATAACTGAGTGTAACTCAATGTAACTAAGTGTAACTGAGTGTAACTGACTGTAACTGACTGTAACTAAGTGTAACTGAGTGTAACTGAGTGTAACTCAATGTAACTAAGTGTAACTGAGTGTAACTGACTGTAACTGAGTGACAACTGGACTGGTAGGTGAAGAAGGGCGAGTTGCTCCCTAAAATCAAGGAAGAAGGGTGCATTAAGCAACTGGAGGGCTAAAAATGAATAGTGAGAAGCTCCTGGGGGCTGGCTAACTGAGGGCTATGTGTTGGACTGATGACTGGGATGCATGCAAACCCTAGAATGCATGCAAACTCTAAAGGTGCATGCATGACTGAAAATGTAAATGATCAAAATACTGGTGGGACTAGGATGGAGTATAGGAATATCCTAACACTAGCTACCGAAATTGTTGATGATATTACCAGGTTGTACAAGTTTAACAACTTTGGATCATCACCTTTTCCTTCAGTTTTTGTTGCTCATAGTGATAACTTGAGAAAACTTTGGCATGAGAGATTTGGTCACTTAAATTATCGCTCATTGCAACAACTATGTAAAGAAAATATGGTGACAGGTCTTTAGATGGTATCTTGCAGGGATGGTGTTTGCTCCGATTATGTACTCGAAAAATATCATCGGGACAGTTTTGACAAACCTGCCTCTTGGCACGCCTCGGTTCCCTTGGAGCTTGTGCATAGTGACATGTGTGGTCCTCTTCCATCTGCTTCATTTTCTAGTTTCAAATATTTCTTAACTTTCATTGATGATTACATCAGACGCACTTGGGTTTATTTCCTAAAACTTAAGAGCGAAGTATTTAACATGTTCTTGGCCTACAAGGCCCTTGTGGAAAAACAATCTGGTCATCAAATTATTAAGTTAAGATCTGATAATGGAGGAGAATATGTTAACAATAAGTTCACTACTTTCTGCACTGAACAAGGCATCCAACAATAGCACACTGTTCCATATACACCACAAGAAAATGGTGTAGCTGAGCGGAAGAACCGCACTTTAAAACAAATGGCTAATTGTATGATCCAATCTAAGGGACTAAGTCTTCAATTTTGGGTTGAAGCCATTAATTGTGCAACTTACATAGTTAATCGCACCCCCACTAAAGCATTACAAGGTATAACACCGGAAGAAGCATGGAGTAAAACTAAACCTGATGTAAGTCACTTCCGTGTGTTTGGTAGTGAAGCATGGGCTCACATTCCGGATGAAAAATGGAAAGCATTGCAGCCTAAAAGTGAAAAGTGCATATTTGTTGGATATTCTGAAGATGTAAAAGGTTATAGACTTGTTCAACCACATTCTCATGATATAATCATTAGAAGATATGTTAAATTTGATGAAAATCTCTTGGCCTACAAGCCTAACTCGGCGATTGTGCCATCTTTGGCCTACGAGCCTGATTCGGCGTTTGTGCCTCCTTCTTCTTCTTCCAACTTCCTTGACAGGTTTCCAACTCCAGTTTCTGATGATGATAGTGAGGATGAAAATCCACCTTCGCCTGCTCATGTTCCTCCAGTTGCAACAGCACAAGTGCTTCCTCGATGGGTCCGTTCAACATGTGAAGCAGCTGGTGATCTTACCGGTGATCCTAGAGATCAACGTCGAACACGTTCTCAGTTTCAGCGAGCCTCTTCTATTTTCGCTAAAGTTTTCGAGAATCATGATCCAGAAAATTTTGCAGAAGCTTTAGGGAATCCAGATTGGGATGCAACCATGGATGAAGAATATCGTTCCTTAATGGCGAACGATACTTGGGATCTTGTACCTCTTCCAAAAGGAAGAAAACTTGTCAGATGTAAATGGGTCTATAGAACTAAGTATGCATCAGATGGAAGTGTTGTTAGACTAAAGGAAAGGTTAGTTGCCACAGGTTTTTCCCAAGTTGAAGGGATTGACTACAATGAAACCTTTGCTCCCGTCGCAAAAATGAACTCCATCTGCCTTGTTCTTTCCCTTGTAGCCTTACACAACTGGGAATTCCATCAAATGGATGTCAAGTTTTCCTTCTTACATGGTGATTTACAGGAGGAAATTTACATGGAACAAGCTCCTGGCTATGTTCAGAATAACTCTAGCCTTGTCTGTTGCCTTAAGAAATCCTTATATGGCCTTAAGCAAGCTCCTAGAGCTTGGTATGCCAAAATGGATAACTTTCTCCTTGACACTGGTTTTTCTAGATGCCATTCTGACCCCAATGTCTATACCAAGAAAGTAGGAAACCATCTCATCATACTTTTTCTATATGTTGATGACCTTATTCTTACTGGTAGTGACCCTAAGCTTATAACCCATGTGAAATCCAGTCTTAAACAAAATTTTGAAATGTTAGACTTAGGACATTTGCATTATTTTCTTGGTCTCCAAATCCTGCAAACCAAAGAAGGAATCTTTCTTTCTCAGTCTAAGTATGCTTGTGACCTTCTTCGTCGCTTTCACATGGAAGATTGTACACTAGCCCCTTCTCCCTTCCAGTCTGGAGTCAAACTTTCTACCACTTGTACTTCACCTGAAGTTGATGCCACCTTGTATCGTCAGCTTGTTGGTAATCTCTTATACTTGACTCATTCCTGTCCTGACCTTTCCTTTATTGTTGGTCATGTTGCCCGTTATATGCAGACACCTCATGAAAGTCACTGGAAAGTAGCTAAAAGAATACTTCGATATATTTGAGGTATACTTCAGTTTGGGATTCATTACAGTACATGGGGGAAACCTTTGTTGGTTGGTTTCACTTATTCAGATTGGGCTGGCGATCCTGATGATCGAAAGTCTACTGCAGGTTATGTTTTCAGTCTGGGTTCTGGACCTATTACTTGGGCTTGTAAGAAACAACAAGCTCTTGCACTTTCTTCAGCAGAGGCAGAATATCGAGCAGCAGTTAATGCCAATAAGGAAGCTTTATGGCTTTGACAGATCCTTTCACAGTTTGGATTCGAGAAGTAGCAGCCTACTCCACTTTGGTGCGACAATCAAAGTGCCATCAAGCTTGCCAAAGATCCAGTTCTACATCAACGCAGCAAACACATTGAGCTACATATGCACTTCATCAGAAATATTGTTCATGATCGTGTTCTTGAAGTGCTCTTTTTCCCTACAGATGATCAAGTTGCAGACATCTTCACCAAGTCTCTTACAGAAGTGAAGTTTTCTAAACTTCGATCTATGTTAGGAGTTTAGGAACTTGTCATTAAGGGGAGATAGGCTCTAATGCCTCCTTCCTTCTCCTAATAGTGTCACTTTTGTAAATCCTTCAATCCTATCCCAAGTTGTTCTTAAGGGGGGATGTTAGGATATTTAGACACTTAGGAGTTAGTGAAGATCAACTTGTGTAATATATCCGTTAGGGATAGTGTGTTTCTTTAGTATGCATTAGTATGCATTTGTAAATACTTAATCCGACGATCACGATATGTTCCCGACATAGAGTGATCCGATGGCTCAAATTCTCTTAGATCAAACCTAACCTTGATTCATGGCTTAACACCCGATTGGTCCATGATCTATATTTAAAAAGCATGGAGGGTCATTGTTTAGTTGATCGATTATGAGAAGTGGTTGCTCTTGGTGTTCGGTCCTTTGGTAGTACCCTGTGTACCCGAACACTGTAATGTACCCCCATCCTATCAAAGGGTATTAGGGACATATAATTAACTCTCTAGGGATAATTAGAATATTTTATCATACCGAAATAATTTTATAAATATTTAATTTTTTCTCCAATTTAATTATGACAAAATATCAATAATTCCAAATAAATTAAAATAAAATTCATAATTGATCAAGAAAATTGAAAAAAGGTTGATAAATATTATACAACACTATATGAAATTATTATGCATCCATCCAAGCCATAACACAAATTACTTGCACCTAAAAAGGTCATTTTCACTTAATCATGATTAACTAGTAATTAGTGTACTAATTGCAACACTTAGCGACACTTAGCACATAATTGAAAGCACTTAAAATAAATTCATTTGTTTATAAACTAATAAGAATTTATCAATACCAATGGCTAATTAACACCTAATATCATGTAAATAAGGCATAATTATCATTTTCTAATTAATTAAACAAAACAATTACGAAAATGACTCCACAAGACTAGTTAACTAGTATTTAACACAAACAACTAGTCTTGCACACATTCAAAACACAACCATGTCAATGAACCAAAACGTGAACCTACAACCATTATACATATATTTAATCATGCACAGACGATCAAATAAATTTTCATTTTCAGGTCAGATCCTTTCACATAAACGATGATTCTTTCAAGCTAAATCAGTGCAACTAGTTAATAAACACTACTAGGAATTTAACCCAATCAATTGTACTGAGTTCTGGAGAACACAAAGACGAGGGTAAAGATATGCAAAACAAAATTCTACAAAAAAATTAAAGTACCCAAAAACGAAGCATATGGTTGTACATTCCAAAAATTACGAAAACATAGATTCAATCTACAAACTAGTTACCAATTTCCACCGATTTGAAGCTAGTTTATGTTTCTAGTTTCCAAATTAAAAAAAATAAGAAAGAATCGACTATTGTATTTCAAGGAAATCATATCATATGTCCACTAAATCCAAATTTCTGTATCTTTTCGCTCATAAGAATTCATCTTATTAATTCATCAAACTAGTTAAATCTACTTCTCCAAATTGGCTAGAAATTGAGGAATCAAGTAAGATAAATGCATAAACAATTTGAAGTATCATTCAAAAGCCACTCCAAATCTAAATACCATGTATTATCAGTATTATCAAAGGTATAACTCATATAAACGTTTCTTCATACACTTCTCATGCAAAGTCATAAATCCATTTAAAACAATTCTTTCGAAGGAGCTAGTGAACGGAAACAAAACTAGGATTTTGATAAGAAAATATAGAACTATATAGGAACTCATCCAAACATTTATTCATAAATTTCAAGTGTAATTATCATATCTAAGATCGTTTATCTCACTCAGGAATTTTCTCAAACATTTCACATGCCAAGTCTCAAAACTACATAAAACAATCCAACTGGTGAACTAGTTTTTTAATAGAGGCTAGAAACAGTGTAGAGAGGTGTTTCCAATCATTTCTAAGATATTTGTTGATGTATATGTAACTTCGGAATGTATTTCATCTATGTATTTCATATATATTTATTGTACCTTTATTAGAGATGTGTTATTCCTCTATAAGGAAGTGTCGTCTTGTGGATTGACAAGTGTCGCAAGTGTGTGTACTTGCTGATGGGTTATTAGACCACCATGTCTGGGGTCGGCCCTGAAATATATATTATATTGTGGATGTACCTAGCTAGACAAGTCGGCCCCATAAGGTCACTGGAAAAACAGGTTAGTATAAATAAAGATCAGGAGATCTCTATTTAGATCATTCAGAAAGTCATATCTCTCTCACTCAAAAAGTGGCACACTAGTGAGGAGGAGGATCATCTGTTACTAGGAGACTATCTCAGTGTATTTTGGTTGTACTTTGGTTGAGCCATTGCTCTCTCTATCTCTAAGGAAGTTGTGGGGTTTTTCACCTTAGGGTTTTCCCCACGGAAACTCTATGTCTCTTGTCTCTCATGCTTTTGATTCTTGTGATGCTTGTCATGCTTATTGTGATTGTTATGCATTGATATACTGTATATGTTATTCTCTTAGTGAAGATCCTAGAGTATTGTGAATTAATGCTCAAAATTTAACATGGTATCAGAGCTAACCTGAGAAGAAGACATTTTGCAGTGACAGAAACTTGAGTTTCTTGTTTATTTGGTTTCTCTCCACAAATTTTGGAAAAACAGTATAGTATATTGACTCTACTCATCAAGGAGAATCTATCTATCCAATCAGAATTCAATTCTGAGCATTTCAGATTTGGCCCTAAAAATTAGGGTTTACAAAAAAATAGGAATTTCTAAAATCTAAAGACATAGCTGGAAGCTCCTTGCAAAAATTGAAGTTTAGAGCTTTGGATCGAGATTTTTGGCCGTGTAGATCTCCGGGAAACTCAAACCCTAATTCAGGGCTCTCCCTAGTGAACCCGGGAGGAAAAAAAGGAAAATCTAAAGGGTAAAGCTTTGATTATCTCTAATTCTGAATTCACCAGGCTGATCAGCTCATCAAGGCGCATCTTTCTATCCTTTCAGAAAATTGAAATTCACATTTTGAATTTTTAGGGTTTTTCCAACAAACCCTAATCTAGGACCAGATCCAGTTTTCATCATTTCAAGTGGTAAGACCTAAATCTTTACTATTTCCATTTGAAGTACTCTTTAAGATGTCTCACCACACCAAGCTTGAGGATAAGCTTGAAGGAGTTGATAACTTCCGAGCTTGGAAGTATAGGATTGGGTTAATCCTAGAAGAGAATGAGTTGGACTCATATGTAAAAGAAGACATCCCTATCCCAGAGGATGAAGAGGCTAAGGTATTGCATAAGAAAAACTTGGTCAAGAAAAAAGAGAATCATTGTTGATTCTATTAAAGACCATCTCATACCCCATGTGTCTTCTCTAAAGACACCCAAGGAGATGTTTGACTCTTTGACCAAGCTATTTGAAGGGAAGAACATAAATCGGAAGATGAACCTGCAGAACCAACTGAAAGGAGTAAAGTTTCAGAATGGAGAAACCATTCAATCTTATTTTTCTAGGGTCTCCCAGATTAAGGAACAACTGGAAGCAGTAGATGAAATGGTGGAGAATGGTGAAGTGGTGATGACCACTCTAAATCGCCTATCCGGGTCATGGGATTCCTTTATTCAAGGAATTTGTGCAAGGAAGAAGTTGATCTCCTTCAACAGATTGCGGGAAGAATGCTCTCAAGAAGAAGCTGGGCTTGTGGCCTGAGAAGAAAAGATGGGAAATGAAGATCAAGCTCTCACAGCACATGCCAGGAAAGGAAAGTCCAATAAGGAGTCATCTCATAATAGGAGATTCTCACACCACCATTATCATAAAGATAAGAAATATCTCAGAAGCTTCAATTGCAATGAGAAGGGACACTTTGCTTTAGATTGTCCCAAGAAAAAGAAAGACAACAACAACAACTTCAACAAGAAGAAGAAGAATAACAAAAGAAGATATCATGCTCATGCTGCCGAATATGATGAACCCCCAAAGAAGAAGGCTATGGCAGAAAGTGATAGTGATGATCACTCATCAAGTGAAGAAGAATATGTTCTAATTTCTTCTCTCACAGGTACTATCTCCCATGGTTGTAATGATTGGTTGATTGACAGTGGGGATTCCAAACACATGACTGGGTTTAAGGAATCTTTTGTGAATCTATCTGAACATGAATCACCCCATAAGGTGAAACTTGGGGATGATTATCAATACCTAATTAAAGGAAGTGGTGAAGCCTCCTACAACCTCGATTCTGGAAAATATTTGAAGATGAAAGAAATCCTTTATGTACCTGGGCTCAAGAATAACTTACTCTCCATCACTGCATTGGATGCAAAAGGTATGAGGGTTGCATTTGTGGAAAGAACATAAATGATGCAGTAGTGATTGGAGCACAAGAGGGAGGTTGGTATAAATTGAAGGGACAACCTGAACATGCCATGGTACATGAATCCATGGAGCCAAGTGAACTTTGGCATAGAAGACTTGCTCATATGCACTATAGGGCACTTCCAATTGTAAGCAAAGCTGTAGAGGGTCTTCCTAAAATCAAGACCAAACATGAAGGTGTTTGCAAAGGATGTGCAAAAGGTAAGAACATTAAGAAGGCTTTCCCAAGCAGTGAAAGCAAGGCAAAAGACATCCTGGAAATCATCCACTCAGATGTATGTGTTCCTATGTCATCCAGTTCTCTGAGTGGGTATGTTTACTATGTCTCATTTATTGATGACTTCTCCAGGAAGAATTGGGTATACTTCTTGAAGAACAAAGATGAGGTGTTTGATAAGTTCAAGGAATTCAAAACCTTGATGGAGAATCAAACTGACAAGAAGATCAAAACATTCAGATCCGACAATGGTGGAGAATTCACCTCAGGTGACTTCAAGAAGCTTTGTAGTGATTCAGGGATTAAGAGGGAGTTGAATGCTCCTTATAATCCTCAACAGAATGGAGTTGCAGAAAGGAAAAATAGAACAATCATGGAAGCAGCAAGGGAAATGCTGCATGACCAGGATCTACCTATGCATCTATGGGCAGAAGCAACTAGAACAGATGTATATGTGCATAACAGAACACCCCACAAGATATTGGACAACAAGACACCAGAAGAGGTCTTTTCTAGTAAGAAACTTGAAGTCAATCATCTCAGAATATTTGGTTGTCTAGTATACACTCATGTCCCAAAGGAAAAGAGGACTAAACTAGATCCTTCAGGAAAGAAGGGTATCTTTGTGGGTTACAGTGAAAGCTCGAAGGCTTACAGAATATACTTTCCAGGGTTCAAGAAGATTGATGTCAGCAGGGATGTAACATTTGATGAAAACTCAGAATTCATCAAATCAAGGAAGGCACCTATCAAAATTTATGAAGAACCTAAGGAAACTAGATTTCAAGACACTACCATGACTGAAGCAGTTCCAGAAATTGTTCGTGAGTTTGAAGATCCGCAAGAACCTGTAGATCCACCCCGTGAGGATAACTCTCACAAGAGGAAACATGCATGGGCTAGAGAGCTCATTCAAGATGCAAAAATATTTGGCATTCCAGAAGAAGAACACAGAGCAAGGAAGAGAACCAGATCACATACCAGCTATGTTGCTTTACTCTGTGACATTATGAACAAAGAACCTTCCAGTTATGAAGAAGCAACAGAAAAGAAAGAATGGAAGGATGCCATGGTTGAGGAATACCAATCAATAATGAAGAATGATGTTTGGGATGTTGTCCCAAGACCTAAAGAGAAGTCTGTTGTGACTTCCAAGTGGATCTACAAAATCAAACATGTTGCAGATGGCAGTGTAGAAAAATACAAAGCAAGATTCGTAGCCCATGGCTTCTCTCAGAAAGAGGGAATAGATTATGAAGAAACTTTTGCACCTGTAGCCAGGTATACTTGCATCAGAACAGTACTTGCCCTTGTTAATTTTCAGTATTAAATCACAATACTATAGGATCTTTGCTGAGAGAATAACATCTACAGTATATCAATGCATGACAATCATAATATGACAAGCATCACAAGCATCACAAGAATCAAAAGCATAGAGACAAGAGACACAGAGTTTCCGTGGGGAAAACCCTAAGGTGAAAAACCCCACAAACTTCCTCAGAGATAGAGAGAGCAATGGCTCAACCAAATAATACAGAGATAGTCTCCTAGCAGATGATCCTCCTCCTCCTCACTAGTGCGCCACTTTCCAGAGAGAGAGATAGATACTTTTCCGAGTGAGTAAAATAGAGATCTCCTATCTCTATTTATACTCACCTTTTTTCCCAGTGACCTACTGGGGCTGACTTGTCTACTTTAGTACATCCACATTATATTATATATTAATTAGGGCCGACCCCATAAGGTGGTCTAATAACCCATCGGCAAGTACACACACTTGCGACACTTGTCAATCCACATGACGACACTTCCTTATAGAGGAATAACACATCTCTTATAAGGGTACAATAAATATACATATAATATACTGATGAAATACATTCCGAAGTTACATATACATCAACACTCCCTCTTAACAAGGAAGGTATTTCTCGACACAGATTTGCTAGACAAGTCTTCTTCTCTAGATCATCGTCATCGATGCATCGTCATCGTCATCATCACTGCTGCTGCTATCTCGTCCAATCTCTGTCTCTACTCGTCATAGGAAGTTCTACAGAGCCAGTCCTTTTTCATACTGGATGTAGGCCCACCACGTGCAGGTCTTCATCATCACTGGCCATACTGTGGAATCCTCAGGACTTTTACGTGCGTCACAAAACCTCGCAAGAGCATCCCAGGCTGTTACGAGCATACTGCTCTACCTATAGGATCTCCCAGGGCAACGAATTACATGTGACCTCACCACAAAACCTCACAAGAGCATCCCAGGCTATTACGAGCATACTACTCTACCTATAGGATCACCCAGGGAAACGAATTACATGTGGTCATGGCAAAACCTCGCAAGAGCATCCCAGGCTGTTACGAGCATACTGCTCTACCTATAGGATCTCCCAGGGAAACGGATTACATGCCATAGGACAAAACCTCGCAAGAGCATCTGCCAGATATCCCAGGGCAACGAATTACATGCCATAGGCAAAACCTCGCAAGACTATTTGCAGATCTCCCAGGGCAACGAATTACATGTCCTCCCAGAGCAAAACCTCGAAAGAGCATTTGACAGATGTCCCAGGGCAACGAATTACACGCCATAGGCAAAACCTCGCAAGACCATCTGCAAATCTCCCAGGGCAACGAATTACATGCTCATCTGCACAACCTGATCCACGGCCACAGAGTATCAACCTGATACTCACCATACATCATCCTGATGTATCCATGATCATCCTGATCATCATCACTGCAACGTCCTGCTGCATGTCATCTGGAGCAACATCCTGAAGCTCGTCATCTATGATCATCCTGATCATCACTGCAACATCCTGCTGCATGTCATCTGGAGCAACATCCTGAAGCTCGTCATCTATGATCATCCTGATCATCACTGCAACATCCTGCTGCATGTCATCTGGAGCAACATCCTGAAGCTC
This sequence comes from Larix kaempferi, assembly GCA_027924585.1. Classification (NCBI taxonomy): domain Eukaryota; kingdom Viridiplantae; phylum Streptophyta; class Pinopsida; order Pinales; family Pinaceae; genus Larix; species Larix kaempferi. Next base: position 6,023,615 of record BSBM01001567.1, on the reverse strand, counting down.
GTCATCTATGATCATCCTGATCATCACTGCAACATCTTGCTGCATGATCCACCTGATCATCAATGCATCTACCTGATGCATACCAAGTATCATACATGATCCTCCTGATCATCAATGCAACATCCTGCTGCATACCAAGTATCTACCTGATACATATCATCATACATGATCCTCCTGATCATCAATGTATCCACCTGATACAAATACAAAACATATGATATATATCACCATACATGATCTACCTGATCATACAATGTATTCACCTGATACATATACAGATACATGGTCCAAGCATCCAACATGATGCATATAAAATACATACACATGATCCAACTGATCATATCCAGCATCCAACATGATGCGTACATACATACATAAAATGATCCAACTGATCATATCCAGCATCCAACATGATGCGTACATACATACATAAAATGATCCAACTGATCATATCCAGCATCCAACATGATGCGTACATACATACATAAAATGATCCAACTGATCATATCCAGCATCCAACATGATGCGTACATACATACATAAAATTATCCAACTGATCATATCCAGCAGAAACTAGAACATCATCTTGATGTTCATCATCCAGCGCTTACATCCACAGCCATGTGAAGGATCCTCCTTCCAACATGCTTGGAATGGCTTCAGCAAATGTGTCCATCACTTCTTCCTCGAAGTGTCCTCGATCTGAATAACGCCAAGCCTCTCTCTGAAGTACTCGAACTTCACCCTGGCTAGTGGCTTCGTCAGTACATCTGCAATCTGCTCGTCCGTCGCAACATACAGGAGCTTCACAGCTCCTCTCTGCACCATATCCCTAATATAGTGGTATTTGATCTCTATGTGTTTCGACCTGTCATGAAACACCGGGTTCTCGGACAGCTTCACACAACTCTGGTTATCACAGAAGATACTAGTAGCTTCCAACGGGAGATCAAATAACTCAGACAGTAGCTTCCGTAGCCATACTGCCTCACAACTACCTGAACAGGCTGCAACATACTCTGCCTCAGCTGTACTCAGTGCTACGCAGGATTGCTTCCTGCTAAACCAAGAGATCACACCTGATCCCATACTGAAGCAACACCCAGATGTGCTCTTCCTATCTGCAGCACTGCCAGCCCAATCTGAATCAACATAACCCTGTAGGTTAAACTTTTGATTCACCTCATATCTGAGCCCATAATCCACTGTACCCTTCAGGTACCTCAGAACATGCTTTACAGCAACCAGGTGAACACTCCTCGGATCCGTCAGGAACTGGCTCAATGTGTTCACAGCAAAGCAAATATCTGGTCTCGTGTTCGTCAGGTACATCAAGGACCCAATAATCTGACGATACATAGAAACATCAACTGGCTCAGATGAAGCATCACAAAGAAGCTTCAGATTCGATGCCATAGGTGTGGCCATGGCTTTGCAATCCATCATCCCAAATCTCTTCAGGATATCTACTGTGTACTTCCCTTGACCAAGGAAGATCCCACCTGCATTCTGCTACACCTCCATACCTAGGAAATAGTGCATCATTCCCAAATCTTTCATATCGAATTCAGCTGCAAGCTTCCTCTTGGTATCTGCAATCATTCTGTCATCTCCTGTCACAAATAGGTCATCCACATATAGAAGTAGAATCACAGGATTCCCTTCCTCAACCTTGTAGTAAAGGTTGGAATCCGCTTTACTCTTGGTAAAGCCCAAACTAGATAGGAAACTGTCCATCCTACCATACCAGGTTCTGGGAGCTTGCTTCAAGCCATACAAGGCTTTCTTTAATCTGCATACATAAGATTCCCTGTCATGTATTTCAAAGCCGAGTGGCTGTTCCACATATACTTCCTCTTCTACTACACCGTTCAGGAAAGCAGTCTTGACATCCATCTGGTGTATCTTCCATTTCATTGCTGCAGCCAGGGCAAGTACTGTTCTGATGGAAGTATATCTGGCTACAGGTGCAAAGGTTTCTTCATAGTCTATTCCTTCCTTCTGAGAGAAACCACGAGCTACGAATCTTGCTTTATATTTTTCCACACTGCCATCTGCAGCATGCTTGATTTTGTAGATCCACTTGGAAGTCACAACAGACTTCCCTTTAGGTCTTGGGACAACATCCCAAACATCATTCTTCATAATTGATTGGTATTCCTCAACCATAGCATCCTTCCATTCTTTCTTTTCTGCTGCCTCTTCATAACTGGAAGGCTCTTTGTTCATGATGTCACAGAGTAAAGCAACATAACTGGTGTGTGATCTGGTTCTCTTCTTTGCTCTGTGTTCTTCTTCTGGAATGCCAAATCTTTCTGCATCATGAATGAGCTCTCTAGCCCATACAGGTTTCCTCTTGTGAGAGTTATCCTCACGGGGTGGATCTACAGGTTCTTGTGGATCTTCAAACTCACGAGCAGTTTCTGGAACTGCATCAGTCATCGTAGTGTCCTGATATCTTGTTTCCTTAGGTTCTTCATACACTTCGATAGGTGCCTTTCTTGATTTGATGAATGCTGAATTCTCATCAAATGTTACATCCCTGCTGACATCAATCTTTTTGAACCCTGGAAAATATATTCTGTAAGCCTTCGAGCTTTCACTATAACCCACAAAGATGCCCTTCTTTCCTGAAGGATCTAGTTTAGTCCTCTTCTCCTTTGAGACATGAGTGTATACTGGACAACCAAATATTCTGAGATGGCTGACTTCAGGTCTCTTACCAGAAAAGACTTCTTCTGGTGTCTTGTTGTCCAATATCTTGTGGGGTGTTCTATTCTGCACATATACAGCTGTTCTAGCTGCTTCTGCCCAAAGATGCATAGGAAGATCCTGGTCATGCAACATTGCCCTTGCTGCTTCCATGATAGTTCTGTTCTTCCTTTCTGCAACTCCATTCTGTTGAGGATTATATGGAGCAGTCAACTCCCTCTTAATCCCTGAGTCACTGCAAAGCTTCTTGAAGTCATTTGAGGTGAATTCTCCACCATTGTCAGATCTGAATGTTTTGATTTTCTTGTCAGTTTGATTCTCCATCAAGTTTTTGAATTCCTTGAATTTATCAAACACCTCATCTTTGCCCTTCAAGAAGTATACCCAAGTCTTCCTAGAGAAGTCATCAATAAATGATACATAGTAAACATACCCACTCAGGGAGCTGGATGACATAGGGCCACATACATCTGAGTGGATGATTTCTAGAATATCTTTTGCCTTGCTTTCACTGCTTGGGAAAGCCTTCTTAATGTTCTTACCTTTTGCACATCCTTTGCAAACACCTTCATGTTTGGTCTTGATTTCAGGAAGACCCTCTACAGCCTTGCTTGCAATTGGAAGTGCTCTATAGTGCATGTGAGCAAGTCTTATATGCCAAAGTTCACTTGGCTCCATGGATTCATGTACCATGGCATGTTCGGGTTGACCCTTTAATTTGTACAAGCCTCCCTCTTGCTCTCCAATCACTACTGCATCATCAATAGTCTTTCCCTTTGGCCACATTAGTACTTGGCCATCAACAAATGCAACCCTCATACCTTTTGCATCTAAAGCAGAGATGGAGAGTAAGTTCTTCTTGAGTCCAGGTACATAGAGGACTTCCTTCATCTTCAGATATTTTCCAGAATCTAGGTTGTAAGAGGCTTCACCACTTCCTTTGATTGGGTATTGATAATCATCCCCAAGTTTCACCTTATGGGGTGATTCATGTTCAGAAAGGTTCACAAAAGATTCCTTGAAACCTGTCATATGTTTGGAAGCCCCACTATCGATCAACCAATCATTGCAACCATGGGAGATGGTACCAGTAAGTGCAGAGATCAGAACATACTCTTCTTCACTTGATGAATCATCATCACTACTACTTTCTGCCTTAGCTTTCTTCTTTGGAGGTTCATCATCTTCAGCAGCATGAGCATGAAACCTTCTTTTGCTGCCCTTCTTCTTCTTACTAGATTTGTTGTTATTATCCCTTTTGTTCTTAGGACAATCTAAAGCAAAGTGACCCTTCTCATTGCATGTGAAGCATCTTAGGTCTTTCCTGTTCTTCTTTTGATAGGACCTATTGAGTCAAGAGGGATCCTTCTTGATTTTGCTTCTTTTGGTGTGAGCTGCAAGAGCTTGATCTTCTCCTCCCATCTTTTCCTCACGAGCTATAAGTCTAGCTTCTTCTTGAGAGCATTCTTCTCGAAGTCTACTGAAGGAGATCAACTTCTTCCTTGCACAAATTCCTTGAATAAAGGAATCCCATGACCTGGGTAGGCCATTTAGAGTGGTCATCACCACTTCACCATTCTCCACCATTTCATCTGCTGCTTCTAATTGTTCCTTGATCTGAAAGACCCTTGAAAAGTAGGATTGAATGGTTTCTCCATTCTGAAACTTTACTGCTTTCAATTGGTTCCACAGGGTCATCTTCCGATTTATGTTCTTTCCTTCAAATAGCTTGGTCAAAGATTCAAACATCTCTTTGGGTGTCTTGAGAGAAGACACATGGGGTATGAGATGGTCTTTGATAGAATCAGCAATGATTCTCTTTGCCTTGACCAAGTTCTTCTTGTGCAATACCTTGGCCTCTTCATCCTCTGGGATAGGGATGTATTCTTTCACATATGAGTCCAACTCATTCTCTTCCAGGATTAGCCCAATCCTATACTTCCAGGCTCGGAAGTTATCAGCCCCTTCAAGCTTATCCTCAAGCTTGGTGTGAAGAGACATCTTTAAGAGTACTTCAAATGGAAATAGAAAAGATTTAGAACTTACCACTTGAAGTGCTGAAAACTGGATCTGGTCCCGGATTAGGGTTTGTTAGAGAAACCCTAAAAATTCAAAATGTGAATTTCAAAATTCTGAAAGGATAGAAAGATGCGCCTTGGAGAGCTGATCAGCCTAGTACATTCAGAATTTGAGATCAGCAAAGTCTTGTCCTTCAAAATTGCCTTTTTGTCCTCCCGGGTTCACTAGGGAGAGCCCTGAATTAGGGTTTGAGTTTCCCGGAGATCTACCCAGCCAAAAATCTCGATCCAAAGCTCAAACCTTCGATTTTTGTAAGGAGCTTCCAGCTGTACCTTCAGTTTCCAGAAATTCCTATTTTTTGTGGAAACCCTAATTTTTAGGGCCAAAACTGAAAATGCTCGGAACTGAAATCTGATTGGACAGAAAGATGCGCCTTGATGAGTAGATCCAATCTACTATACTGAATTTCAAAAATCTGTGGAGAGAAACCCAATAAACAAGCAATACAAGCTTCCGTCACTGCAAAATGTCTTCTTCTCAGTTAAGCTCTGATACCATGTTAATTTTCAGTATTAAATCACAATACTATAGGATCTTTGCTGAGAGAATAACATCTACAGTATATCAATGCATGACAATCATAATATGACAAGCATCACAAGAATCAAAAGCATAGAGACAAGAGACACAGAGTTTCCGTGGGGAAAACCCTAAGGTGAAAAACCCCACAAACTTCCTCAGAGATAGAGAGAGCAATGGCTCAACCAAAATACAACCAAATAATACAGAGATAGTCTCCTAGCAGATGATCCTCCTCCTCCTCACTAGTGCGCCACTTTCCAGAGAGAGAGATAGATACTTTTCCGAGTGAGTAAAATAGAGATCTCCTATCTCTATTTATACTCACCTTTTTGCCCAGTGACCTACTGGGGCCGACTTGTCTACTTTAGTACATCCACATTATATTATATATTAATTAGGGCCGACCCCATAAGGTGGTCTAATAACCCATCGGCAAGTACACACACTTGCGACACTTGTCAATCCACATGACGACACTTCCTTATAGAGGAATAACACATCTCTTATAAGGGTACAATAAATATACATATAATATACTGATGAAATACATTCCGAAGTTACATATACATCAACAGCCCTGACTGCAGCAATGAAATGGAAAATACACCAGATGGATGTCAAGACTGCTTTCTTGAATGGTGTAGTTGAAGAGGAAGTATATGTGGAGCAGCCACTCAGTTTTGAAATACATGACAGGGAGTCATATGTGTGCAGATTGAAGAAAGCCTTGTATGGCTTGAAGCAAGCTCCCAGAACTTGGTATGGTAGAATGGACAGTTTCCTATCTAGTTTGGGCTTTACCAAGAGTAAAGCGGATTCCAACCTTTACTATAAGGTTGAGGAAGGGAATCCTGTGATTCTACTCCTGTATGTGGATGACTTATTTGTAACAGGAGATGACAGATTGATTGCAGATACTAAGAGAAAGACTTGTTGCCGAGTTCGATATGAAAGATTTGGAAATGATGCATTATTTCCTAGGTATGGAGGTGTGGCAAAGTGCAGGTGGGATCCTCTTTGGTCAAGGGAAGTACACAATAGATATCCTAAAGAGATTCGGGATGATGGATTGCAAGGCCATGGCCACACCTATGGAATCGAATCTGAAGCTTCTATGTGATGCTTCATCTGAGCTGGTTGATGTCTCTATGTATCGCCAGATGATTGGGTCCTTGATGTACCTAACGAACACGAGACCAGATATTTGCTTTGCGGTGAACACATTGAGTCATTTCCTGACAGATCCGAGGAGTGTTCATCTGATTACTGTAAAGCATGTTCTGAGGTACCTAAAGGGTACAGTGGATTATGGGCTCAAGTATGAAGCGAATCAAAAGTTTAACCTGTAGGGTTATGTTGATTCAGATTGGGCTGACAGTGCTGCAGATAGGAAGAGCACATTTGGGTGCTGCTTCAGTATGGGATCAGGTGTGATCTCTTGGTTTAGCAGGAAGCAGTCCTGCGTAGCACTGAGTACAGCTGAGGCAGAGTATGTTGTAGCTTGTTCAGCTAGTTGTGAGGCAGTATGGCTATGGAAGCTACTGTCTGAGTTATTTGATCTCCCATTGGATGCTACTGGTATCTTCTGTGATAACCAGAGTTGTGTGAAGTTGTCCGAGAACCCGGTGTTTCATGACAGGTCAAAACACATAGAAATCAAATATCACTATATCAGGGATATGGCGCAGAGAGGAGCTGTGAAGCTCCTGTATGTTGCGATGGACGAGTAGATTGCAGATGTGCTGACGAAGCCACTAGCCAGATTGAAGTTCGAGTACTTTAGGGAGAGGCTTGGTGTTCTTCAGATTCATGACACTTCGAGGAAGAAGTGATGGACACATTTGTAGTAGCCATTCCTAGCATGGTGGAAGGGGGATCCTTCACATGGCTGTGGATGTAAGCACTGGATGATGAGCATCAGGATGATGTTCTGGTTTATGCCTTGTATGATCAGTTGGATCAGTTATATGTATGTACGCATCATGTTGGATGTTGGATATGATAAGTTGGATCATTTATATGTATGTATGCATTATGTTGGATGCTAGATATGATCGGTTGGATCATGTGTATGTATTTTGTATATGCATCATGTTGGATGCTTGGACCATGTATCTGTATATGTATCAGGTGGATACATTGTATGATCAGGTAGATCATGTATGTTGATATGTATCATGTATTTATATTTGTATCAGGTGGATACACTGTGTGATCAGGTGGATCATGTATGATGATATGTATCAGGTAGATACTTGGTATGCATCAAGTAGATGCATTGTATGATCAAGATGATGAGCTTCAAAATGTTGCTCCAGATGACATGTAGCAGGATGTTGCAGTGATGATGATCAGGATGATCATATGTACATCAGGATGATGTATGGTGAGTATCAGGTTGATACTCTGTGGCTGTGGAACAGGTTGTGCAGATAAGCATGTAATTTGTGCCATGGGAGATTTGTAGATATTCTTTCGAGGTTTTGCCTATGGCATGTAATTTGTGCCCTGGGATATCTAGCAGATGCTCTTTTGAGGTTTTGTCCTATGGCATGTAATTTGTGCCCTGGGAGATCCGATAGGTTGAGCTGTGTGCTCGTAATCAGTCCTGGGATGCTCTTTCGAGGTTTTGCCATGGCCACATGTAATTTGTTCCCTGGGAGATATGATAGGTTGAGCCTTGTGCTTGTAATCAGTCCTGGGATGCTCTTTCGAGGTTTTGTGGTGACCACATGTAATTTGTGCCCTGGGAGATCTGATAGGTTGAGCCTTGTGCTCGTAATCAGTCCTGGGATTCTCTTTCAAGGTTTTGTGGTGGGGTCACATGTAATAAGTCCTGGAGATCTGGACAGGATGAAAAAGGCCTCAGATGCTCTTTAGGGTTCTTGCTAGTCAAGAGACTCTTTTAAGGTTTTGTGACACACGTAATAAGTCCTGAGATTTCCACAGTATGGCCAGTGATGATGAAGACCTGCAGGTGGTGGGCCTACATCCAATATGAAAAAGGACTGGCTCTGTAGAACTTCCTATGACGAGTAGAGTCAGAGATTGGTTGAGATAGCAGCAGCAGTGACGATGATGATGATGATGCATTGATGATGATGATCCTGAGAAGAAGACTTGCCTAGCAGATCTGTGTCGAGAAATACCTTCCTAGTTAAGAGGGAGTGTTGATGTATATGTAACTTCAGAATGTATTTCATCTATGTATTTCATATATATTTATTGTACCCTTATTAGAGATGTGTTATTCCTCTATAAGGAAGTGTCTTCATGTGGATTGACAAGTGTCGCAAGTGTGTGTACTTTTCGATGGGTTATTAGACCACCATGTGTGGCGTCGGCCCTTAAATATATATTATATTGTGGATGTACCTAGCTAGACAAGTTGGCCCCATAAGGTCACTCGGAAAATAGGTTAGTATAAATAGAGATCAGGAGATCTCTATTTAGATCATTCGGAAAGTCATATCTCTCTCACTCAAAAATTGGCACACTAGTGAGGAGGAGGATCATCTGCTACTAGGAGACTATCTCAGTGTATTTTGGTTGTACTTTGGTTGAGCCATTGCTCTCTCCATCTCTGAGGAATTTGTGGGGTTTTTCACCTTAGGGTTTTCCCCACGGAAACTTTGTGTCTCTTGTCTCTCATGCTTTTGATTCTTGTGATGCTTGTCATGCTTATTGTGTTTGTTATGCATTAATATACTGTATATGTTATTCTCTCAGTGAAGATCCTAGAGTATTGTGAATTAATGCTCAAAATTTAACAATATTGAACATTAAAAGTACTCATAATACAAATAAAAGAGGTACAATTATTAGATCTGCAGCAGAGGTTCGAAATAAACATTTTTCTCAAGCACTTGCTCACAAAATACCAAAAACTAGTTAGTTATTTTTCCCAAAAACTAGTAGCATAATGTAACTAAAACTATGAGAGATTTATTCCATAATTAGCTCATATATCTGATCATACATTTCATGTGAAACCATATAAGACTTATATCAGATCCAAGTAATCCAAATAAACATGAAATAAAGTACTTATCTTGCAAAATACGCAACCGAAATTGGCCATGCCACATTCCACCCAACCATAGACACAATGTAACCCAAAACTCACTTTGCAATGGTCATCCCTGAGCCAGAACCATGATACCACAAGAAAGAGTGAACTCAACCAAAAAAACCATATAACATTGGTCCAACCACGATCCAATGGCAAGTGGATTCCACATCACTTCCCATCCAGTATATCCAGTGGCAATTCCAGGAAAACGTTTTCAGGAGAAATCGGTCCAACCACAACCCAATGGAAAGTATTCCTCGACTTCCACTCCAGGGCAATTCCAGTGGCTCCAGGAAAAAATATTCAAAATATATCAGTCCAAACTCAAATCCAATGGCAAGTGGATTCCACATCACTTCCAATCCAGGATCTCTAGAGGAAATTCCAGGAAAAAAACAGTGGCAATTCCATAGTAACTCAACTTGGGAACAAGCTCAGCAAGGGCACACCAACCAGCAGAAACTCATGTCAAGAGAAACCAAAACCAATCACACCAGTACCATAGAAAAAAAAAAGATCCAAGAGGATGCATAACAAAAAAGACATACTAGCTCACATCCACCCAAATCCCATTCCCCAAGAGCAATTCGAATTGGAGGGAGAGAGAGGGATAAGGGAGGAGTTACATTCCCCAAATTGGAAAAATGAGAGTTACACTTATCAAGAGGTTGCATTAGAGGGGAGAGTAAGAGTCCTCATCAAGGTGGGAGTTACAAATTTTCATGAGGGGTGCACTAGGTGAGGGAAAAACTCTAACTCCAAATAAAATTAATCTCGGAATAAAATAAAAACCAACGGGTAGCATAACACATGAGAGTGCATACATCAAGAGGTTCCACCAAGTCCACAAGAAGGGTGTATCAAATCCACATAGGTCAAAACAGAAGGTAACACTTTTCCCACAACCCCTTTCTCGTAACATGATGGTTTCTCATAGTCTCTTTTAAAGCATCGATCGTCCAGTTGTTTTTATTTTATTAATTAATAATAATAATAATAATGTGCAAACCATAGTCCAGGAACCTTGTGCCACTATGTCGAACATAACAACAACAATAATATGTCCAGGGGCTAAACCAGAGGGTCATTACAATAGGGGAGACCACTAATTTAGGGAGCACTAATGACTCTCTCTACCTAGTTTGAGGCAATCCCTTATATTGATCAAAAGGAACACCAAGGTACAAATCTAACTACTGCAACTCTCAAAATGTAGTGAGTTGATGTCGATAAGAGTTGAAGTGCATGATAAGATGAGGGCCTTATATTGAGAACCAAGATCATTTTGTAACCAACTATAATACGAACGGACCTAACACAATACTAGTTGATAAGCATGGGGCTCATAAATTCCTTTGATCGATGTCAACTTGTGGAGTAGCTGACGACGACATTCTTAAAATAAAGGTACAGATTTTAGCAAAGGGAGAAAAAATGTAGATGAAGGGTTTTGTTGGAGAAACAATACTGAGAGTGATGGTGATTGACAAAACTAACAATGCTGAGGATATAGAGACTCAATGACATCAATAAAAGGACACCAGGGGGTTGCTTCCAAAAGAATTAGGTTGTTCCCATGGTATTGAGTGGATTGGGGAACTGTTTGTAGATAAATAATAATTGGTGAGGTCCCCATAGTTTTGGGTGTGTTAGGGGACCAATTTGAAGATGGGTGGGATTTTAGAGGTTTTGGGTGAATCAAAGAATCAATTTGATGATGGGTGGATTTGCCACAATTTTGTATAAATAGGGATACATTTTCCATGATGATATGAGGGTTGTTTGAAAACGTGAAGACAGTTTCCCCATGAATCAATGCCATGCATATTGTTCTTGTGGGAATAACTGAATAGAATTGGTTTCATCGAATGGTGGGGACCCCATTGTTTTCTTCACGAGGGTGATGATAGAAAGAAGAGTGGATATGGTAGATTTATCATGGAGGTATGAGTAGTCAACTATGAGTCTTAATTGTAACATGTGCCAAGGAATATGAGGGCATCGACTGTTGAAGGTGGTGGAGTACATATTCAACTATAAAATGATGAATTATGGGTTGATCTGGATCAAATTGGATCAAATTCCTCATACTTGTTGGGAGTTGACATCATGGGTTCCAAATTATTCCAGGTATGTAATGGTGCACACAACCATGGGGGAAACATGCTATCCCTAGTATGGCACAATATTACTGGGAATTAGGACCATATGCTTATTAGTGGGAATACTGGTAACTGCAATGTAATCAGAGGGAAAAATTTGTCTATATGTTGGTTTAGAATGATACCTACGAGGCGATTCCTGCGCCATTATTGAAAGGGTTGGAATATTAATGTCATGGTCATTGTCCTACACACATGACATAGATGCCCAAGTGTAATAGAGAACATGACAAAGGTATTGACAATACATAAATTATAACCAGAAATACAGCACTCCTTCCCCTGATGTCTAGGAAACATGTGATGGGTGTGGTGGATCCTGATCTTCATATAAGGATGATGTATTGTCACTATTAAGTAGACTAGTAGGGGATGATGTGTTATCGACGGTATCTAGTGAAGGGGAACAATTTCCTTAGCGGGTAATCCTTGCGGGAATACCCTAAGGTGGGGAAGTTGATCTTGCATCCTCATAAGTTCGAGGTGTACTTCTCGTTCGGCACATAAAATGGGACACTGAAATGAGTAGTGGGAATTATTGTTGCACGCTCGACATGGGTGTGAGATTTTGGCATGGATAGGCTCATATGTCAAAGTTGAGGGTGGATTAGCACATTCAAGTATGACTATGCTGATCTTATTGGAAATCCTATGAGTGCGGCTCCCGCAAGATGCACATCCATCATGTTATGCTTCTACCACAAGATCCATAGGTTTTGGTTCTTGCAGAGTAGTGGACTCAGTGGTGGGTACCACTACGATGGCCAGTTCCGAGGTAGGTGCAACTAGTGTTGTTATGGATGTAGTGACAACATTGATTGACGTTGTTTCCTGTAATTGAGATAAAGGGATCTCAACCAAAGGATGGTTGAGGCAGATGGTCGCTAAGGTGTCCCGAAATCGAGGGATTTCGGGACAGTGGTGCATATAATTTCCAAACTAAAAGAAAATCGAACACCCATGATTGGTGCATAACGACTTGAACTTAGTGGTTGTGGTGGGAGAAGATGAGGTTGAAGTTGTGCTCTCTGCTATAGTATGTGATGCATGCATCACACTAACATGGGTATTGAGTAAATTCTTGAGCTCCGAAAAGGTAGGGAACATGTTGGTTTCATGGACTTGTTTCCTACATAGGGCACATGGTGGGGTGGCCCTTCTTGCAAAAGTAGTGGTTGTCATTACTGGGGATTTCAGCCTAGCTTGGGTTAGGTTCCTTGTTTTAGGCCAAGTGACTTCCGATGGTGGTTGAAGAAGAGTTTTAGTGACCATGGGGGTTTTAAGCTTGGTTTTCTTTATTCCCCCATTATTAGGATTAGTGACAACTAGTGGTGATTTAGTCACAAATGTCGTAGGGTTGGTGTGTGGTACTAATGGTGAAACTAGATGTGATGGAGTTACTCCCAAGACTGTGTCAAAATCTTAGTGGGCCACTGGCTTTGAATCCATTTTTTGGTAAGGTGGAGTAAGGTACCACATAGGAATTCCCAAAGTGAGCCCAGGTAGAGTTAGCTGAGCCATAACTAGTTTCCCTTGCACTCATGTGGGGGGGTACAAGAATTATATCTGGAAGATGGGAGGCACATATAGAATCAATGTATGTTCAACTCCATGACTTGCGGGAGGTCTTGATGATGATGCCAATGGGGTTGGAGAGGAATTTTCAGAGGTGAAAATGGTACACATAAGGCCACTTGTCGATGTTGGTATTTTAGGCAATGGACCTAAATATACCCCTAGAAATTTGGAACCTTTGTACACTCCCTAGAATATATCAATGTAAGTTGGTTGACTTGTTCTTTCCACGATGGGTAGGACGTTTTTGGGGTTGGTGTTGGTATGAGGGTCATAGTAATTGAGCTAGTCAAAGGTGACTATCTTCCCATTAAAGGGAAACATCATGATGTGAAAGACTGAGGAGGAAACTACCTTCATGGCTTACATATAACTATGACCCGGAAGGATATTGTAGTTGAGTTGCGCGTCAACTACTTCAATATCAATCATTACCATTTTCCCCCCTAGCTCAATGGGGACATTCTGGTACAAGCCCCTTTGTTGTGATGGTATCCCATCATATGCGCGATGGGAGATAGATGAGGGAACTAAATCGGGTAAGCCTAATTGTTTCTATACATTAGATGACATGATGCATTTGGATTCACCTTCATCGATAATGCATCGATGAATCATAATATTTTAAATATAACTGGAACTTGGAATGAAACTTATGAGGGTAGTCATAGTTCACCTTTAACGAGATCAAAGGTCATAAGGCGCGAGTATAAAGGGTCGACAGTACCAAGTGCATTAAGTAATTCCTTTTGTTGGGGTGGGAAATATTGTAGCACTTCTAACATGGATAGGGAATTTGGTGATTGAACCAAGTCATCCACAACATTGTAGTTGTGGGTGGATTTCATGTGAGGGTTATGGGGTGTGAGCCTAAGTCGTACCTTTGGATCCTTGGGATTTTTTCACCACTTGGGCGTGGTATTTGCAAAGGTCCACCTGAAGGGGTAGGTACATCCACCACTTGTCGGGGGTCAAGACCACCATAGCCTTTGGATCGAGTTTGTATATTCACATATGTCATGTTCATGTAGATATTATGAATGGAGCCATCGCTGGGGGGGCGAGGATCCTACTGCTGACTAATGACCCCTTCATTGGAAAAGGGTTGTTGTAAGACAACTAGTTGTGGTTGTGGAACATTAGGTCCCTAAGAAGGATTCACTTTTTTCCTTTTCTTTTCTTCCACCAATTATTGACATTTGAGGATGAGTTGACAATGGTGAGTATAGTGACCATACTCGCCACAAATTGAACAGGAGTAATTTATCATCAGGTTTGCATTTTTTCCTTATTTGGGGGGCTTATTAGACCCTACATTCTGGTTACCTTGGTTCTAGTTAAAGTTGGGGAGGGGGGTTGAACCCTTTCCCATGCTACTAGTTCTACATGTTCTTGGCTTTCTTCTTCACCTGATTTTGAGGATTCTGAGGATTTGCAGTGTTCAACCACTCAAACTACTGAGATTTTTGTGTGAAAGAAGGTTGTACTAAATTTATTGCCATATGTGGTATGGGGGTAGATCCCGAAGGACACAAAAATGAGTAAAAGTATTATACCCCTGAGGTGGGATATACGCAATTTGCGCTCCATAAAATGTGGATGTAGGAGCTACTTGTGTCATTTTCGGTGGAGGTACTGTTGATACTTGGCTTCCATTGGGGTAGGTAGCACTGTAAGGTCCATATTGTAGCTAACGAAACTAAGGATTTGGTATATGTGCAGGGGGTGATGACACGGTAGGAATGGGTGGGTACTATGGTGCCATGTTGATTGGCATAGGAGTAAGAGGAGGGGGAACCTTTTCCTGTTGGGAAATGGGCTCAGTAATCCCATCCACTAAATTTGATGAACCCATAGGTGTGGGATCCAAATATTTATGCTGAGGGGCATCGGGATGATGGTGTATAAGTAACCAGATTGTGCATAAATGAGATAAAAAATGTTGGGCCTATAGGATGGCCTCTTCCTCAGTTTGGGGAAATGAGGTTGCCACATCCTTTGCAATCATGGGTTGGAGTGATTTGATGAACCAATACAATAGTATCTAAGGTTTTATGTTTATTTTGCACAATGTGTGTCATCTACGCCAATCATGGATGTGGTCCGCTATGTGGTTAGAGGTGTTCTATCAAAATTCTATGAGAATATTGAGGCCTAGGTCATGGTGCATGGGACTTGTTGAAGGTAAGTGAGAAACACCGTGGTTATTGTCCCAAAGGTGGCATAGGATTCCCCAGGTAAATTCGCATACCATTTTGGAGTTGTTCCTATGAGGGTATGCTATAAGAGGCAAAGCCTCACTAAGTCATCTACTATGTTGTTGGAGGAACACCATAAGTGGAAGGAAATGGCATGGTTTGCGGGGTCATCTCCTTATTTCCCTTCAAATTTAGGGATATTTGAGGGAAGCTTATTGTGCATATTTGGCCATGTTGGATCATGTGAGATGAGATCATTGATCAATTTGGACAAATCATGGAGATTCAAACTAGCCATGGAAGGCAGCTTGGTATTAGGTCTCGCCATCATATGTTGTATATTATTCCCTCAAGGGGAGGAAATATAAGTAAATTGCAGTGATCTCCATCTCTAATGAGAGGAGAAGATGCTTTGTGCCCTACTCCCGAAGAGGGAGAAGGAGAGGGTGGGTTTCCTCTAAGGGGAGAAAAAAAAAGGGTTTTCTCTTTCATGAGAGGGTGAAGCTAAAGGATCTAAATTCTTTCCTAGGGGAGAAAATGAATCAAACAAGGATCATCCTCAGCCATCACATCCTATAAATGTCACCTAGGAGTGAAATGCCTTGTAGTCTACGGGACTACCTTAGGGGGTTTTGTTCCTCAATGGTGGAAGTTTAGTGACAAATGAGAGTGATGATGGAAATAGACATAATTGAACAAATGCAAAAATATTCCAATCACAACATATGAAAAATGGCGAAAAGTGAGTGATATGTGCTATGTCACTTTAGTGCAAGTGCTACGTCACTTTAGTGCAACTGCTCCCACATGTAGGTTATTTTTAATTATGTGTTAGTGAATATGTATTTAAAAAAGAAAATAAATGTAAATTCCTTAAATAACTAATGTCCTTCCTCTCAAATGTAATTGGGCATTCCAAAAGCACAATCGCCAGTGATAATTGGATCCACACAATGATTGACTAGTGAAGGTAACAAAGAATCAGGTATACTAGCGATGGGGCTATGTTTCAGAAGAGATTGGAAACATTTCCCAATGGAAATATCTAACTTCAGGAGTCAATTACACTCACAATTGCACCTTGGTGATATCCTAATTTTGGCCACTAAGATACCTACGTCAAGTGTGGATAAGTGGTTTGACGAGAATGTTATAGTGTCATCTTCACAAAAAGTTGAGAGACTCTTTGTGGGAAACAAGGAGGCTATACCTTAGATTTCACTTTCTTGGGTACCATGCCTTCTTATCCAGGTTGTCTTTTGACACTTGCTGATAGCATGATTTAAAGATACCCTATAAGTCAACAATCTATTGTTTCATTAAAAGTGTAGAATATTGGTGGGCGTTATTTGGATGCTTGGCCCAGTCAATCCTAACCAAAATATAAATTTTATTATCACCTCCTATGGAGGAATTTAGCTGGTTGAGAATTACAAGTGTTGATTTTAAGGGTCCAAATTCGATTAAGGAGTGTAAGAGAGGTATTTCACAATCCTACTTATTTCTTATCCATTAAGATCTCACAAGGTGCCAGAAGGAGAGCATACTCAAAATAAGAGAGTCCTTAGGTCTCTTAGTGTGTGCTAGTGTAGACACATGTGTGTAGTAAGAAAATTATATTTTCTATGCAATTAAATAAATATTTCAAAGCAAAGAAAAAAGTAGTTTCTACTTAAACTCAAAAAGATGCTAAGGGTGCTTGCAACTAACAATCTTGATAAAAAATGCTTATGAAATTTAAAAGTGTGCAATGAAGTTGTTTCAAAGTTCTCTCTTTTCTCTGATTCACCAAGATAACATGGAATGAGAGGTGGAGAGAATACTTTGGGATATTAGGGTATTTAGGTCCTTGCTTGTGTGCAAAAGTGAGTTACACTACTTTTCCTAAAACATGAGAAGTAAGAAAAGAACATAAGATGCCAATACTAACAACTTCTATGGAATGGCAAGCAATATGTCTTGAATACTAGTGATGACTATGAGGCCTATTGAAAGCCCCCATGTCTTTTACCTAAGTAACTTTCAAGAGAAGACCCTTTTACTTCCAAATATTAGTCTAAGTCGGCTAATTACTAAAGAAAAATATAACTATTGCAAGTTAACTTAAATCCGGTTCATTAGTGAGTAGTCATTGGGACTGCAATATTTGAGCACAGCATATAAAAAGAAAAATAAAAGACAGTAGTGCAGTTTTTCCCAATACATATGCACTAATAGTGCGGTTACAACACATCAGAGTTGTTCTAGTATAGAGAAGATTACCACACAGAAGAAGGTCTGAAGGACTATGCAGTAGCATGAATATCAAAGGAAAATTTGCATGGGTAGCACACACATGGCGTTGGGATTCGCGCTACTGTGTAAACAACAATTATGACCAAGAGGAGGCCAAATTCTAGAAATGTAGGATATGACCTTGATCTGCTGCACAAGATAAGAACCTAGAATTATCTATTTAGCAAATAAAAACCTAGTTAATAAGAAATAAACAAAAATGAAGTGGATTTTCCATTAATACTATTGTGGATAAATTTGCACAACGGTGTGTAGCCCTTCCCACTTTGAGGGGAAATCCTTGGAGATTGTTAACAAGGACTGGTATTGTGTTACTAAAGCAAAGGTGAATGACTCCAAAGTGATCCTATAAGCTCCTGTTATCAAAATAAAACAAAAATAAAACCAAATAACATGAAAACAAACAAAGGAAGTGATGATATGCAAAGCACAACAAGAATCCAATGCTAGGACCAAATTAGATTTCCCAATGGTTAAGCTTGTTACATGTAGTGTGACCTAGGAGGTGTGAGATTCAAGGGAAGCCAAAAATATCCCTTAGGGAGGTTCTTTTTATCCACACTAAATGCTAAATAAATTTTGAAGAACAAATGGGAGAAACACTTGTCCCTTGGAGATAGGTGGCAAGGGAACTTGAGGAATAGTAATAGGTGTGGGGAGAGGTGGAAGAAGTTCCAACACAATTCCAACAACATAACCTTGCTCTATTTTTCTCTACTTAGATGCATGCCCATGGATTCCTTTTATAGGCCAAGAAGTGGCCAAGAAACATCTAGATCCAAGTGTGAACCCCATCACCTCATGAACTATCTCCAAAGTACACAAAGCAGGCAATTCAATGCTTGAAGAGCCAAATTTGAATTTCAATTGGTGAGGGATATTTCGTGAGCCTTCAATGTGCCACTGGTAGTTGAGATCCTTCCATTTTTTACAGTAGCATGCAACTCAAAGGATAATCCACACTAGGCTAGCGCAGGAACATAACTGATAACACGCGCTGTAACACAGGATAATATGGAATTACCTGCGCTACCTCTATTTTTTGGCATTTTTTGACTCGTGTCGTTTTATGGATTTGATGAGGATATCTTCGATGAGCTGCATGCTATATGTTAATGACACCTTACTGTAATATTAGCTTAACTGTTGCATGTGTGTAGAATTTGAGCATTAACAAGATATGGGAGGGATTTTTGTAGCTGATATTTGATCACCTCCCTAAGTGTCATGGGAAAGATTTTAGAGATAACAATTCCTTACAGTTATATTCTCTCTTTCCCTAGGAAAGAGGTATATATTTATACAAACTTATTACACAAGAATTGACATAAACAACACACTTAATTGCCTTTCCCTTTCTGGGTCATGTCATATATTCAAACAAAAGGTTGTTATGATTTTGATATGTCTTGGTGTTTACCCAAGTCTATTCCACAAAATTGTTTTGATATGAGTTGACTTGTAGCATGTTGTTCATTCTCGATTGGATTGCTCTTGCTTTCCTAATTTTCACTTTTAGAAGAATTCCCCATATTCCTAGTGATGATTCCTTCATGGTAGTTAGCACTTATTGTCCCTAAGGGTATGCCTCTTCTAGGGTAGAGAAGCACTTATGTGTGGAATTTCTCAGGATTTTCAATTGCAAAGTATATTCTTGCATGACTTGGGGAATTAATCCTTCTAAGAGGAGAGATACTCTTTCTCTATACCTGTGATGAAGAATTTATTTGGAGCAAAATGATTCATTTATGCTACTTCCATAGAAACCAAATGTGATTAGATTGCTCTTTCTTTCCTCATTTTCACTATTGGAATAATTCCTCATATTCCCAGTGATGATTCCTTCATGGTAGTTAACACTTGTTGGCCCTAAGGGTATGCATCTTCTAGGGTAGAGAAGCACTTATGTGTGGACTTCCTCGGGATTTGCAATTGCAAAGTATATTCTTGTATGACTCGAGGAATTAATCCTTCTAAGAGGAGAGATACTCTTGCTCTAGACTTGTGATGGGAACTTTATTTGGTACAAAATGTTTCATATATACTACATCCGTAGAAACCAAATGTGATTCTGATACTTGTGTATCTCGTAGTGTGAGAAAGGATCCTTACTTGCTAAGAGGAGACTCGAGAGGTCATTGCTTTCTCTTCTACTAAAAAGGGTCCATATCCTCTTTGATAGGATTCTCTACTTCCACCCTGTGATGTTGATTGGAAGCACCTATCAACCATGATGGTTTATGAGGAATTTTAGAAGCCCCCATTCTTTTAAGTCTTAAAAAGAGCCCCTATAGATGCATTTAGAGCAAGAGCTCACCAATCGTGTCTCTAAACACTAGGATAAATACTATAAAAAAGGTTATAATAGTTATTAGATAAGCTCGCCAATTGTATCTCTAAACATTCAGTTAATCATTATAAAGAAAAAACATTGTAACACTTGAATTTTTATATAGGATCTCTAATGTCCAACACCTATTTTAATGGAATGGAAGTGATATATATATATATATATATAAACAACTTGGAGGAAGTACCTTCTTTCAAATATCTCATAATTGATATCCAAGCTCAACTAGAACTATAACATTGAGAAAATAATTAAGGGGGGTGGAAAGCTTACTTTGATCTTGAAAACAATTGCAAATCCACAAATCTTTTAATGTGGGATAAAAATAAGTTCATCTTTGAAACTCTCGTCATTCTTGTTAGTTTGTACGGTTATGAAGTTTGGGGTTGCAACATCTCTAGATAATTCTAGAGAAAGATTGACCAAATCCAAAAGTGTTTTATAACTTATAACCTTAAAATTAAAATCAAAATGGCATATCCTATTCTCCTAATAGAAGTGGGTGTTCTCCCCATTGAGAGCATCACTATGACTAGATTCTTGATGTACAACTACAAGATAAATAACATGGGAAACGAGAGACTTCCTAAAATTGATTTAAAATCCAGTCAAGATCACGTGCAGCTCCAGAGAGGTTGGTATAAAGACATCATGGCTTGGTTAAACTATTGGAGGATTGATGAAAAATGCCACTTTGAAAAATATCAAGAACATTAAAAATATTAGAAGGATTTAGGGTTACAGCAAATTAAGATACTATAAAGAGGTCATTAACCCTAATCTTGAATATCAATACAGTATATCTATGTTTTAACTAGCTCTAACAAAAAAACTAGCATAGCCAAGATAAGAAGAAACTCTCATGGGCTTGGTAGTGAAATAGGGAAAGAGCCTAAACCAAACACCCTGTGTGGAAAGAGCCTAGAGGATGAAAATCACTTCCTCTTAGTATGCTTTTGGCAACCTTTCTAAACTTTTTTAACATAAAAACAAAACCTTACCACAAACCAAATATTTTTTTTTTTTCTCTTAAAATCTGATAAACCAAAATTATCATGTTTTATTGACTAAAGGAAGTATGCATATAGTGTGCCAATATACTTTTCACAACCATTTATCAATGCACTTTCCCGTAATTGAAAGCACAAGTATAGATTCCTTCGTTTTCATTTCGATTTTGATAGGCGTTGAACCAGAAATGATGGAGTTTGATCTTTGCAGGCCGGGAATAAATTATATGCAGCTGGTATATTGCGAATCTTTTGGCATGAAACCCGGTCGAAATTTGCGCTCTGTGAAGCATCTATCGTGTGCCAGTGCGATCACCTCACGTTTAATTAATTATAAATAATTAGAAGCCAATTGTTCGGTCCATTCCATCACGATCTCCTGGAGATGGAAGCCATGCTCATCTCAAATGGCTGAAGACTATGCTCAGCTTCCAGGCAAAGTCTCACAAACTGTTTTTTATTCCAAACGAGCTTCCCGCTATTGTCACGTCGTGCTATGACTGGGTTAAGAATCAGTATTCTAATTTGACGTAGTTGCGAGCACGTAGATAGCCTTAAAATCTTGCCACTGAATTTAATACGGTATTTTAGAGTTGGGACTTAGTTCCTTACATTCCCTAATTACACTTGAATCAGTAATGACACTTTTGTTGGACACTACTGATTCACTGTTGATGAAGTGATCTTACACAAATATTTTCATCACAAGCTTAAGTGAAACTATAATATTGAGAAAAGTATTAATGTAGGTGGGAAATTTATTATAGACTTGAAAATATTTGTAAATGAGTAGATCTTTGTTTTTTGATAAGACAAAACTTGTGTTATCTTAAATGAATGTTAAAGTAAATTCTATTTCACGGCATATAATCTGAAAATTAAAGGCAATACACTCTATCGTATCCTCCTCACAGAATTTAGTGTCTCCTCGTCAAGAGCGTGCCAACTAGGTACATAAGGTACAAGAACAAGATAAACAACATGGGTGACAAAAGACTTATTAATATTGCTTCATACTTTCATATTGCTTAATATTTAAAAAAGTATTATTACATCTAAATTTAAGGAAGAGTTGTATTATTAAAGAATGAGAAAATTAAGATATTATAAAGAGGTAATCAACCATAATCTAACCATAATTTAGAAGATCAAAAGTATGTCTCTCTTTTGACAATTCAATTCGTCATAAGATGAAAGTTTGTCATCTTTATGATATTAAGAAGATTAAACACAAAAATCACTTTATAATATATAACACCAACATTATATATAATACAATTTCAAACTATTTACTATAATACTAACCAATATGATCATCTTTAACTTTCAGTAAATATTAATAACTATCATCATAATCATCCTTTCTCTGAAATCATTCAACTTTTTACATTCTCGTGAACCTTATTTTATTTACATTCTCGTGGGACATTGTTCATTGACTTCATCGATCACCACCATTTCATGGTAATTGGTTTTTACAAAAGTTGAACTATGTCAAAATTGAATAGCAAGTTGTATCTAACATCCTTACGGTTTTAAATTTTATGGGGATGTGATTTATAAATCGCTACTATAGTTAACTATCATTGCCTTTAAATGGTTGTTACTCAATTTATGAACAGCACTACGAATCTTATGAGCGAGTAAAAGAGGACAAATATTAGTAAAATGTATGAAATATGAATGTACCATTACATAATTTTCTCATTAAATAACACTTTTTATCTATTAATTAGCAAAATGATTATGCAGCTGGTGTCTCTAAAATAATGTTATTTATGTGGAAACCTAGATTTCTCCTGTTTTCACATTCCGTTTGTAGCTTTAATAAATATTATAAATATTTGTTGCGAATGGGGCTATAAAATCCATATGAATCGAATGACAAAGTAGAGACTGGGCATTGTAAGCCACAAGCGTGCTCAGCCTTCAGTCATAGGCACCATTGACGTTGGGATTGTTCTTCTTATCCCATCTCAGAGTTTCAATCCTTTCTCAACTTGCTTCCAGTCGCTGGATCGAGGAAAAGATTTACTAAGGTTTAATACTCTGTAATAAAGACAAGATGCATCCATTCAAATCCTACGGGAAGGTAGATGATAACGATCAGGAGAGGCTGGCAATTCAGAAAAGGATGATGAGAAGAACTATAGTAATCTCAGTAGCTTCTGTGGTGCTTGTGGCGATAATAGCCTGTGTGGCTGCCGGGGTCGTTATTTCGAACAGAAATAAGGGAGGAGGTGGGTCAGGGACCGGATTTCAAACAACCAACAGGGCGCTAAAAGCCATCTGTGATATCACCTTGTATCCGACCACTTGCATTTCCAGTCTCTCATCGTATCCTTCATCCGCCATTGCCAGCCCCAAGGAACTCGCTAACCTGGCAGTGATGGTGGCATTGGACGAAGCAAAGAAGGCCTCAGAATGGATTCAGAAAACGTATGAAAGCACCCATAATATGGCTCTTCTGGACTGCGCAGAGCTGATGGATGCAACTATAGAGCAGCTAAATAGCTCTGGCGCAATTGTACAAAGCTTCGATCTCGCGTCACTGCAGGACGAAACAGGCGACGTGCAGACTTGGCTCAGCGCCTCCCAAACCAATCTGTACACCTGTTTGGACGGAGTTGCGACCATGGCGCCAAACGATCAAGTGAAGACTCAGATTCAGAGCACTCTGAAAAATTTGACCCAGATTGCAAGTAATTCTCTCGCAATCGTTAAAGGTATTGCCACTGTACTCAGTTCACTAAAGATCCCTGGTTTTCCTACACGACGCCTATTGTCTTATCCTGAGGATTATGAGTTGCAATCTTTCGATGCCAAATTTCCTAAATGGCTGTCTGCCAGAGATCGAAGGCTTCTTCAAAATACTACGGTAACGCCCAATGTGATTGTGGCCAGCGATGGTACCGGAAAGTACTTGAAAATTCAAGCGGCCATAGACGCAGCACCGGACAAGAGCAAAACCAGATACGTTATAAAGATCAAGCAGGGAATTTACCGCGAGAATGTAGTAGTACCCTCAGGGAAGCCGTTGATAACGATAATTGGAGATGGCATGGACAAGACTATAATTCTTGGCAACAGAAATGTTGTAGACAATTCCACAACCTTCGCTAGCGCAACTTTGGGTAAGCTCTAGAAGATTTCATTTTGTTCTTTCACAAGTTTTTCTAATCAACGCCTGTGTTTGTTTTCACGATTTTTAACAGATTTTTTAAGTTTCGACTTTTATCATTGCTCTCAAATTTTTAATTTTGACTTTTATCATAGCTCTTTCGTCAATTTTTAAATTTTGACTTTTATCATACTCTTTCGGCGATTTTTAAATTTTTAATTTTTATCATACTTTTTTAAGTCAATTTTGGACTTCCTCAAATTTTTAATTTTGATTTTTATCATAGATTTTTAAATATTATTTGAGATTTTTTATTTTTTTGAGTAAATCAACAAGATTAATTCGAGTGTAACAAGTGTATCATAAATGTTTAAAAATTATCGGAGATTTTGGACTTTCTTAGGTGGATCAACAAGATTAACCCGAGTGTAATATTGAGGATTCATTTCATGGTCGTCGTATCTTGTCTACTAGGTGTTTAGATATTATATGAGATTTTGGACTTCCATGAGTGGATCAACAAGATTAACCAGAGTGTAACAAGTGTACAGTGGAGATTCATTTCAAGTTCGTTGTATCTTGTTATGCTCAAATGCATTGTGATTAAGATTTAAATGAGATTTAGTTAAACTGTTGTTAAGAAAAGGGGTATGTTTATTAAATAATATTTATTTTCATGTTTATATTAATTAGTTTAATGTTTATGTTACTTTAATGTTTATATTAATTAGTTTAATGTTTAGTCTTTATTTAACAGGCAGTCATCTCCACAAAACTAAGTGGTTGGCTATGCCTATCAACAAGATTAACCCGAGTGTAACAAGTGCACTGTGGGGATTCATTTCATGGTCGTCGTATCTTGTCTACTAGGTGTTTAGATATTATATGAGATTTTGGACTTCCTTGAGTGGATCAACAAGATTAACGAGAGTGTAACAAGTGTACAGTGGGGATTCATTTCAAGGTCGTTGTATCTTGTTATACTCAAATGCATCGTGATTAAGATTTAAATGAGATTTAGTTAAGTTGTTGGTAGGAAAAGGGGTATGTTTATTAAATAGTATTTAGTTTCGTGTTTGTATTAATTAGTTTAATGTTTATGTTATTTTAATGTTTATATTAATTAGTGTAATGTTTAGTCTTTGTTTAATAACCAGTCATCTCCACAAAACTAAGTGGTTTGCTAGGCCTAATAGGATTAGCCCGAGTGTAACAAGTGTACTGTGGGGATTCATTTCATGGTCGTCGTTAGTTAAGTTGTTGTTAAGAAAATGGGTATGTTTCTTAAATAGTATTTCTTTTTATATTTATATTAATTAGTTTAATGTTTATGTTACTTTAATGTTTATATTAATTAGTTTAATGTTTAATCTTTGTTTCTCCACAAAACTAAGTGGTTGGCTACTACTGTTCACGAGCCACTTTACTTGTGGTTGTGCTAGTTACACGGATAGAGTGCTTAAATATTATGTGAGATGGACTTATTTGAGTGTATAAACAAGATTAACCTGAGTATAACAAGTGTACAATGGAGATTCATTTCATGGTAGTGGTATCTTGTTATGCATTGATTAAGATTTAAATAAGTTTCAGTTAAGAGGTGGATAAGAAAAGGGGTATGTTTATTAAATAGTATTTGTTTTTATGTTTATATTTTAATTAGTTTAATGTTTAGCCTTTGTTTAACAACCAGCTATCTCCACAAGATTAAGTGCTAAGAGTTGGATTAGAAAATGGGTATGTTTATTAAATAGCATTTGTTTTTATGTTTATATTAATTAGTTTAATGTTTAGCATTTGTTTAACAACAAGCTATCTCCACAAGATTAAGTGGCTGGCCACACTTTACTTGTAGTCATGCTAGTTAATATTAAATCAAATAAGATGTATAGTTACACAGATAGGTGTTTAGATATTATATGAGACTTTGGACTTCCTTGATTGGATCAACAAGATTAATTGTAATGTAAGAAGTGTACAATCCGGATTAATTTCATGGTCGTGGTATCTTGTTATGCTAAGTGGTTATGCCAGTTTATTGTAGCTGATGAATAGGTCACAAGTTAAGAATCACTAATAAGTTACTTGTTCTCCATAACTATTATTTATTTATACATTAACTTCTTGCATAGCTATCAATTATTTTTTACAACTACCATAAAATCAATCTGTCCTATAAAGTCAATCTGCCCCCAAATTCTAAGATACATCTATAATCTTTCAAACATAATGTATTATTATTTACAATATTTTAAATTTTAAATTTATATTTACCACAATTTTTTTCCAAGTAATCCAATGTTTTACTATTCCAAATTTTGCAATCATAAATCCATCTTCAGCTTTTCAAGTATCAAGTATCTTCATAGGCTTTTTAGGGTTTGAGTTTATGTTTGTGGCGGATTTTAGGGTTGGAGTTGTGATAAAATCATGCTGAAACTGTAAAATGCAGCTGCAGTCGGAAAGGGTTTCATCGCTCGAGATATACAGTTTATAAACATTGCAGGTCCAGAGAAGCACCAGGCGGTTGCTCTTAGAAGTGGATCGGATAAATCCCTCTTCTATCGCTGTAAGATAGTCGGCTACCAAGACACACTCTACGTCCATTCCCTTCGTCAATTTTACAAGGACTCCGAGATTTGGGGTACTGTAGATTTCATCTTCGGCAATGCCGCCGTAGTATTTCAGAACTGTACGATACGTGCGAGGAAACCCTTGGTGTTCCAGCAGAATACTGTGACAGCTCAGGGGAGAACGGATCCAAACATGAACACTGGCATCTCCATCCACAAATGCAACATCATTCCAACTGCCGATCTGATTCCAGTGAAAGCTACGAATCCTACATACCTCGGCAGACCGTGGAAACTGTACTCCCGAACGGTGGTAATGCATTCTATGTTGGCCGATATAATTGCTCCTGAGGGTTGGCTCTACTGGAACGCAACTTTTGCTTTGGATACCTTGTTCTACAGGGAATTCAATAATTCAGGCCCGGGTTCCGTAACTAACAATCGTGTGAAGTGGCCAGGTTATAGAGCGACCACTTTTCCAAATGTGGTTATCCCATTTACCGTTCCTAGATTCATTGGCGATTCCTGGATAAAGGCTGCTGGGATTCCATATGACCAGACTCTATAACTGCAACTGCGGAAACACAATAATCCATTTGGCTGCTCCTGGAAATCTTTTGGGTTTTTTTTGGTTCATTGAATTCATTTGTTTCACACCTGAAAATGGTAATAATATGTTAATAAAGAATGGCGAAGCTCCGATTTTTTTCCGATTGATGATTTTAGTCCAGCAGAATGATCCGAAGGTTAAGTTGACCTATGTAATGGATATCTCCAGTTGAATGAATGAGAGAAAATTTAACACCTTTTTGTGATTGAATTTCTGAAATACTGATCATGAAAAGCTGTGTTGTTTGCTGTCAATGCTGTGTACTGGCTATGTTTCCAATGTTTGCAAGGTGGCTTGTTCTATCCATATGTGTTTATGTGTTTAGATATTATGAACTTTCTTGAGTGGATTAACAAGATTAACTTGAATGTAATAAGTGTAAAGTGAGGAGGATTCATTTCATGGTAGTTGTATCTTGTTATGCTCAAATACATCTTGATTAAGATTTAAATAAACTTCAATTAAAAGAAAATGAGTATATTTATTAAATAGTACTTGTAGCTGTGTGCTGGTCTACATTTTGAATATATGACTTCCAAACAAACTTTATTTCTCTCCAACATCAAACTAAAATCTTTAACCATGATGTCTCTTCATTCATTAATATCAATTTACAACCATGATACTTTACTTTGTAACATTGTAATAAACACTGTTATAAAAATAGGTCGTAGAATCTATGGTATAATAATAGAAGTTACATATCTGAATTAAAATATTGTGCACTTCAAAGTAAGTTATATACAGAGTTGTATTATGAATAATAATATCTACAACTCTAAATAATAATATGCAGATAGGTCAAGATCTGATCTATGCCACTCCTATTTCTAATTAGTATATTATGTTCAGCAAGGTTTAAAGATAAAGAATAAAGAAATTATATATCTAAATTAAATATTTTGCACTTCAAAGTATATTTAGAATTGCATTTTAAGCAACCCTATCGGCAAGATCCATGCAACTCCTATTATATTATGTTAGGGAGGGTTTAAAGATACATATTATTTTTTATTTTTTATAAATGCGGTGTGTAAATTAAATGATGGTTTTTTATAATATTAAAAATACTGTAAAATTTATAAAATATTAAAAAAAAAAATTGGAAAGATGATTTATGATACTTTTAAATTTCATTATGATTTAAAGTATTTTTATAATTAATTTTATTTTAATTTAAGAAAAGAAAAATAAAAAATGGAATGACTTTGGAATACATAATTTGTATTTATAAATTTTTATATTATTATATTAAGTTTTTTTTTTCTAAAAGTTATTTTACCTTTTTCTCTAAGATATAATGCATTTAATTGAGTTTGTGTTGTGATGGATTATCTAAATGATAGAATTTCTTTAAACTAATCTCTAAAAATGTAAAAACAATTATTAATTATTGTTAGGTGTGATGGTTTGAGACATTATTATTTTCCCTAGATGCTTAGAATATTCCTTTATGGCGTAAGGCTCAAGTTTCCTTCTTTGACCATGTACATAGGTAGACCCATACCTAGTGCTCAAAACCTCATAATTGCATTTATATATCAACTTGAAGGTGAAGGATGTCATTTAGGGCATGTGTGGTAGTTCAATATGTCACTCTATACTTTGGATTCCCAAAAGGTTCATTTAAGAAAAATGGCCCATGTTTCCTCCTTTGACCATGTATTGCAGGTCCTAAAGAACCATATTTAGTGCTAAAAATCTATTAACTTTACCCATATCCTTACTTTGAGTCCAAGGATCCCCTCAAGAGGTTATATGTGGTTTCTCAAGTCATTGTTCTTGGATTTGGATTCCTAGAATCTTCCTTTAAGGTATAAACTCCATTTTTCTTCCTCAACCATGTCTAGGGCCTTAACACCCCTACCTAGTGCTCAAAACATTCTAATGACATTGATATATGCACTTAGAGGGTAGGGATACTCTATAGAGATCCTACACGGTTGTTAGAGGCATCATTCATGACCCTAGATGCCTAAAAGCTTTCTTTAGGACTTAAGACCATGTTTCCTCCTCCTTCCATGTCTATGGCCACAATATCCACACGTAGTGCTAAAAAATATTTAATGGCATGCATATCCCCTCTCAAAGGCCAATGAATCCCTCCCAAGGTTGTGTGTGGTGGTTTGATACATTGTTCTTGGTCATCTATATGCTTAGAAGCTTCCTTTAGGATCACCTAAGACCCATGTTTACTCCTTTAATCATGTTTGGGGTCAAACGAGAAATACCTAGTTCTTAAGAAATCCTAATCACACCCATATCCCCACTCAAAGGACAAGGATTCACTCGAGAGGTGATGTGTAGTTGTCCAAAGCATCATTCTTAAAACTTAAGTGTGGAAGTATACCTTATGTTAATTAAGGCCCAAGTTTCCTTCCTCAACCATCATTAGGTGCTAGAGACCAAGTGTTCAAACCTCCTTGATGTAACTCATGCCCCCACTGTGAGGCCAAATATCTCCTTAAGAAGTCATATGTTGTGGTTTGAGTCATTGTTTGTCACCGTTATACCCTAGAAGCTACCTTGAGGGATGAAGCCCAACTTTCCTCTCCTAACAAGGGCCCCAAGATGTACACTTGTTGCAACAAAAACCTTAATTATACTCATATTCCAATTGGAAGGAAATATATCCCCTCAAGACGTCATATGTGGTGCTTTATATATCCTAAATATCCAAAATCATGCTTTGTTCATCACCATTATACCCTAGAAGCTACCGTGAGGGATGAAGCCCAACTTTCCTCTCCTAACAAGGGACCCTAGACCTACACCTACTGGAAAAAAAAAACCCTAATGGTACTCATATTCCAATTGGAAAGAAACATATCCCCTCAAGAAGTCATATGTGGTGCTTTATATATCCTAAATATCCAAAATCATGCTTTAGATCTAGCACCTAAGTTTCCTTCTTGATAAATTTCATCCATTCGAGGTGGGTATTAATGAGTGCGCAAAAAAAAAAAAAAAAATAGAAACTGAAGTTTTATTATGTGTGTGACATCTTGTAACAAATTTCGACATATTAGGTTGTTGGTGCAACAGATTTTTGCAATGCCCTAAGTTTTTTGCAAAGTTGGGTTAAATGTAGATATTTGGAATTTGTAGCGGGGAAACCAGGTGACATTTGTCCCACTGGTATGATCACCTTTGTGATACAATCCTGCTGAAGGAAGTCATATTCAATGCAGATATGTCACTCCCGTTCAGTGGTCAAATTTGAAGGGCTGGTCAAAAAAAAATTTGGAAGGGCATGTAACTATCCAACCCTTCAAGGATGAAAAGTTTTAAAAATAATTGCACTTCAATGGAAAAGTGTACATTAAGTTAACCCTTCAATCAAAAAGTGTAAATTAAGTTAACCCTATGGGCGATGAAGTTATTATGTAGAATCACATCTATACATTACAATTATATCAAATAAAATATGTAAACAACTCTGTATCGAATCCTCGGGGATTCATCCTGTACCCTTTAAACCAATGGAAACATTTTAAATAAACCAATCTATATTGCATTTCCAAGATTCATCCAACAAGATTAACCCTACATATTTTTCATTGTAAAATAAACTAGACCAAAATATATCGAACACATTAATAATAAGTCTGCTGGTGGAAACTCCCGAGAAATCCTCACTACCTGGTGTTATTATAGCCATAAAAATAACACAAAGGATTACAATAATAAACACGTTTTCTATAGAAGACACCGCTTAAAGGCTACCATTCAAATTTTTCATCACGGCTAAATACATAAGTAGTTGACAAAAAGAATTAGGTTTTAAATCCCAAGGCTAGTCATAGAATACTATATATTTACAATGCACAAATCAAAGAAATACTGGTTATATTAAGAGGAAAAATTCCTGTAAATGCAAAAAAAATTCCATAGCTATGATTCATTCCAATCATAAATACTTTAACAACTGGCCTCAGGTCAAGCCTGAGCCTGTGCAAAGGAGTCACGACATAACTATATAAGAACTAAATCATTTACACAGCACATTTCTGCTAGGGATTGAAACCCCTTTAAGATTGGATGGAGGTAGTATCCCGAGGGAAGTATAATTACATGGAGGAGATTCATATGCTTTCCCACTGTGTTGTAGCTTAATGTCGTCGGCATTAAACCCTTACGGGAATTGTTAACACCTGTAAACAGAGCAGGGAAAGGGTCAATATAACATAAACACTATATAAGAAATAAATTGGAAGACTAACTAAATAACAATGTGATGGGATATACATAGTAAATATGCCCAGACCATATTGTAAACACTTATTTTTTGTTAAGCCAAAAAGACCGTAACATATCCAAAGGGAAAAATCATCATTTCCCTCATCGACTAGAAATAAATGTGCAACAATGCTTCTATAACACTTCACTTCAGATGTGGTGACAGAATACAATCATTGTAAGGCCAAGAGGCCAAGGTCATACCAGGTGGGAGCATGGAGGTTGGAGCTCGACTCCAAAAACCCTTCTGCGAAGGCAGAGCCTCCTCAAATACCAACAAATGAAAATACAAGGAAACTCTTCAAGACTTAACCCTTGATGTCCATCACTTAAGGAGTCGTACTATATCTTAAATGCATAGACGGGACGCAGGCTAGGTGGAGGCCGAAGGCTAATCTAGTCCCTCCTCTCGAGTCGAAAATTCGGAATGGACATAAACTCGAAATGGATCTTGGTAATATTCCATATCTGAGATTCCTAGAAGTGCATTGAAATTCGATATTTTGGGGTTTTTTTATGCCTTAATAAGTGTGAATGATCCTTAAATTTATTGCTCTCATCAACTTATAGGGCTGTCAGGACCAGGTTTCGAGTTGGCACGCTAAGTTACTAGGGAAAACATTAAATGACAAATGCATGAGTAACTCGTCTAACAATAATTATGCCGTCATTGTCCACAGTATGTTGCAGAAATATGATTTAAAAGACAAAAGAACAAGATAAACAACACGGGAGACAAAAGACTTCTTAATATTGCTTCATACTTGCCTATTGCTTAATATTAAAAGTATTATTAAACATCTAAATTTAAGGAAGAGTTGTGGTGCAATAAAGAATGAGAAAAAGAATGAGAAAATTAAGATATTATAACGAGGTAATCAACCATAATCTAAAAGATCAAAAGTATGTCACTCTTTTGACAATTCAATTCGTCATGAGATGAAAGTTTGTCATCTTTGTGATACTAAGAAGATTGAATATGAAAATCACTTTATCATATAACACCAACATTATAATGCAATTTCAAACTATGTACTATAAAAAAAAAATTTAAACTAGTAGTAGATCCTTATATTATCATCCTCAAAATATACAGAGACACAAAATCAAAAAAATACAGAGTACCGAGTCCTCTCATCAAGGCGAAAACAGACCCATAAAAAGTATGGAAAGGTATCATTGGAACATACTGCTATCTAGAGAACCAGAAGTTATATGAAGCAGAAAAACTATCATAACTACCTATGAGCAGACCCAAAAACTATATGAGTAAAAACCTGTTTAAACCAGGAGAGAGGCCACAAGACTAGCATAGCTCAATTGCTGTGATAATTCGGGTGAATGGGATGAGTAGTTGGATCTTTAGCCAGTGTGATGCCTAAGCGACGACTTAGCTGTTGCTAGTTGTAAAGAACCTGCTTCAGCATTCAATGGACATTAATAACTATCATCATAATCATCATTTCTCTCAAATAATTTCGGTTAACCTTCTCTTCTTTCCATTATCTTTAATTTCAATGGACATTAATAACTATCATCATAATCATCCTTTCTCTCAAATCATTTCCCTTACCATGTTCATTGACTTCATCCATCACCACCATTTGGTAATCGGCTTTTAGAAAAACTAAATTATGTCAAAATTGAATAGCAAGTTGTATTAACATCCTTAAGGTTATGTCAAAATTGAATAGCAAGTTGTATTTAACATCGAGAAGGTTTTAAACTTTATGGAGATGTGATTTCTATAATGGTTGTTACTCAATTTACGAACCGCACTAGGAATCTTATGAGCGAGTAAAAGAGGGCAAATATAGTAAAATGTATGAAATATGAATGTACTATTACATAATTTGCTCATTAAATAATACTTTGTATCTATTAATTAGCAAAATAATTATGTAGTTGGTATCTCTAATATAACGTTATTTATTTATTAGAGATCATAATCCTAAGCTCTAAAGTCTCTAGTTTAAATCTCATATTTACTTTTTACTTTGTATTATTCTTTTTTGTTTACTTTGTATTATTTTGTTACTCGACAAACACTCTAAAGTCTCATATTTACTTTTTACTTTGTATTAAAAGCAAAAAGTAAAGTCTCTAGTTTAAGCTTCATATTTACTTTTACTTTGTATTATTCTTTTATTTTTATGGTGCACATAATATTTATCACTTTTTACTTTGTATTATTTTTTTTGTTTACTTTGTATTATTTTATTACTCAAACACTCAACACATGTTACAAGATCTCCCTCATACTGAACTGACTTTCAAGCACTTAGCAAAATGATTATGCAGCTGGTGTCTCTGGTGTCTCTAATATAACGTTATTTATGTGGAAACCTAGATTTGTCCTGTTTTCACATTCCATTTGTACCTATAATACATATTATAAAAATTGTATCACGAGCATATTTGTTCTGAATGGGGCTATAAAATCCAGATGAATCGAATGACGAAGTAGAGACTGGGCATTGTAAGCCGCAAGCGTGCTCAGCCTTCAGTCATAGGCACAATTGAAGTTGGGATTGTTCTTCTTATCCCATCTCAGAGTTTCAATCCTTTCTCAACTTGCTTCCAGTCGCTGGATTGAATCTCTTCGAGGAAAAGGTTTACTAAGGTTTAATACTCTGTAATAAAGACAAGATGCATCCATTCAAATCCTACGGGAAGGAAGATGATATCGATCAGGAGAGGCTGGCAATGCAGAAAAGGATGATGAGAAGAACTATAGTAATCTCAGTAGCTTCTGTGGTGCTTGTGGCGATCATAGCCTCTGGGGCTGCAGGGGTCGTTATTTCGAACAGAAATAAGGGAGGAGGTGGGTCGAGGACCGGATTTCAAACAACCAACATGGCGTTAAAAGCCATCTGTGATATCACCTTGTATCCGACCACTTGCACTTCCATTCTCTCATCGTATCCTTCATCCGCCATTGACAACCCCAAGGAACTCGCTAACCTGGCAGTGATGGTGGCATTGGACGAAGCAAAGAAGGCCTCGGAATGGATTCAGAAAACGTATGAAAGCACCCATAATATGGCTCTTCTGGACTGCGCAGAGCTGATGGATGCAACTATAGAGCAGCTAAATAGCTCTAGCGCAATTGTACAAAGCTTCGATCTCGCGTCACTGCAGGACGAAACAGGCGACGTGCAGACTTGGCTCAGCGCCTCCCAAACCAATCTGTACACCTGTTTGGACGGAGTTGCGACCATGGCGCCAAACGATCAAGTGAAGACTCAGATTCAGAGCACTCTGAAAAATTTGACCCAGATTGCAAGTAATTCTCTCGCAATCGTTAAAGGTATTGCCACTGTACTCAGTTCACTAAAGATCCCTGGTTTTCCTACACGACGCCAATTGTCTGATCCTGAGGATCATGAGTTGCAATCTTTCGATGCCGAATTTCCTAAATGGCTGCCTGCCGGAGATCGAAGGCTTCTTCAAAATACTACTGTAACGCCCAATGTGATTGTGGCCAGCGATGGTACCGGAAAGTACAGGAAAATTCAAGCGGCCATAGACGCAGCCCCGGGCAACAGCAAAACCAGATACGTTATAAAGATCAAACAGGGAATTTACAGCGAGAATGTAGTAGTACCCTCAGGGAGGCCGTTGATAACGATATTTGGAGATGGCATGGACAAGACTATAATTCTTGGGAACAGAAATGTTGTAGACAATTCCACTACCTTCGCTAGCGCAACTTTGGGTAAGCTCTACAAGATTTCATTTTGTTCTTCCACAAGTTTTTTTAATCAACGCCTCCCGTGTTTGTTTTCACGATTTTTTCCAGCTCTCAACTTTCAACTTTTTAGTTTTGACTTTTATCATAGTTCTGAGTGGATGTCGTCAATTTTTAATTAAATTGATAGGATAGGTGTTTAGATATTATTTGAGATTTTGGATTTGTTTGAGTAGATCAACAAGATTAACCCGAGTGTAATAAGTGTACGATAAGTGTTTAGATATTATCTCAGATTTTGGACTTTCTTAAATGAATCAACAAGATTAACCCAAGTGTAACAAGTGTACACGGATTCATTTCATGGTCGTCTTATCTTGTCCATTGTCTATTAGGTGTTTAAATATTATATGAGCTTTTGGACTTCCTTGAGTGAATCAACAAAATTAACCCAAGTGTAACAAGAGGATTCATTTCAAGGTCGTTGTATCTTGTTATGCTCAAATGCATCCTGTTTAAGATTTAAATGAGATTTAGTTAAGTTGTTGTTAAGAAAAGGGGTATGTTTATTAAATAGTATTTATTTTTGTGTTTGTATTAATTAGTTTAATGTTTATGTTATTTTAATGTTTATATTAATTAGTTTAATGCTTAGTTTTTGTTTAACAACTAGTTATCTCCACAATGGTTGGCTATGTCTATCAACAAAATTAACCCAAGTGTAACAAGTGTACTATGGGGATTCATTTCATGGTCATTGTATCTTGTTATGCTCAAATGCATTGCGATTACTTAGATTTAAATAAGATTTAGTTAAGTTGTTGTTAAGAAAAGAGGTATGTTTATTAAATAATATTTCTTTTTATGTTTATATTAATTAGTTTAATGTTTATGTTACTTTAATGTTTAGATTTAAATAAGATTTAGTTAAGTTGTTGTTAAGAAAAGAGGTATGTTTATTAAATAGTATTTCTTTTTATGTTTATATTAATTAGTTTAATGTTTATGTTACTTTAATGTTTATATTAATTAGTTTTATGTTTAATCTTTGTTTCTCCACAAAACTAAGTGGTTGGCTACTCGTGTTCACCGGCCACTTTACTTGTGGCTGTGCTAGATGTATGTTTATTAAATAGCATTTGTTTTTATGTTTATATTAATTAGTTTAATGTTTAGCCTTTGTTTAACAACCAGCTATCTCCACAAGATTAAGTCATCGGCACGATTATAACAACTTACAGTTGAGATTCATTTCATGGTCGTCCTATCTTGTTATGCTCAAATGCATCTTGATTAAAATTTAAATAAGTTTCACTTAAGAGGTGGATAACAAAATGGATATGTTTATTAAATAACATTTGTTTTTATGTTTATATTAATTATTTTAATGTTTAGCCTTTGTTTAACAACAAGCAATCTCCACAAGATTAAGTGGTTGGGCAACTTTACCTGTGGTCATGCTAGTTAATATTAAATGAAATAAGATGTATAGTTACATAGATAGGTGTTTAGATATTATATGAGATTTTGGACTTCCTTGAGTGGATCAACCATATTAACGGGAGTGTAACAAGTGTACAATATGGATTAATTTCATGGTGGCCGTATCTTGTTATGCTTAAATGCATCTTGATTAAGATTTAAATAAGCTTCAGTTAAGTGGTGGGATATGTTTATTAAATAGTATTTGTTTTATGTTTATATTAATTACTTTAATGATTATTTTAGTTTCAAATTAAGTGGTTGTGCCACTATATTGTGGTTGATGAATAGGCCACAAGTTAAGAGTCACTAATAAGTTACTTGTTCTCCATAAATATTAGTTATTTATGCATTAGCTTCATGCATAGCTATTAGTTATTTTTTACATTCTTTTTATTTATAATTATTTATTTCGAATTTGAAACAACTACCATAAAATCAATCTGTCCTATAAAATCAATTATAAAATCAATTTGAGTGTAATCTAGAAAAAGCTTAGATAATAATCCACCCCAAATTCTAAGATAAGTCTATAATATTTCAAACATAATATGTTATTATTTACAATTTTTTGTATTTTAAATTTGTGTTTACCACATTTTTTTTCTAATTAATCCAATGTTTTACTATTCCAAATTTTGCACATTTTTGTTCTAATTAATCCGATGTTTTACTATTCCAAATTTTGCAATCATAAATCCATCTTCAGCTTTTCAAGTATCAAGTATCTTCAAAGGATTTTTAGGGTTTGAGTTTATGTTTGTGGCAGATTTCAGGGTTGGAGTTGTGATAAAATCATGATGAAATTGTAAAATGCAGCTGCAGTCGGAAAGGGTTTCATTGCTCGAGATATACAGTTTATAAACATTGCAGGTCCAGAGAAGCACCAGGCGGTTGCTCTTAGAAGTGGATCTGATAAATCCCTCTTCTATCCCTGTAAGATAGTCGGCTACCAAGACACAATCTACGTCCATTCCCTTCGTCAATTTTACAAGGACTCCTAGATTTGGGGTACTGTAGATTTCATCTTCGGCAATGCCGCCCTAGTATTTCAGAACTGTACGATACGTGCGAGGAAACCCTTGGTGTTCCAGCAGAATACTGTGACAGCAGGGGAGAACGGATTTAAACATGAACACTGGCATCTCCATCCACAAATGCAACATCATTCCAACTGCCCAATGAATGAGAGAAAATTTAGCAGCTTTTTGTGATTGAATTTCTGAAATATTGACCATGGAAAGCTGTGTTGTTTGCTGCCAATGAACAGCATTGGCCATGTTCGAAATGTTTACAAGGTGGCTTGTTTATATTCTGGATATGTGGCTTCCAAACAAGCTCTATTTCTCTCCCACAGCAAGCTAAAATCATTAACCAAGATGCTAATTAGCTGTCTCTTCATTCATTAATATCATTTTTCCAGCGAAAAAAAACTACTATTGATATTCAAAAATGAATCAAATAGTACAATGAATTTCATGATTCAGCAGCCGAATCAAGAAGCATGTGAACATCAAAATAGAAAGACATGATCTCTGCATCGATCTCATCACCCCTTAAAGGTTCCATAGCTACTAGCATCACTACATATGAGCATTACATATAAGCAAAATACAAGAGTATGAACCCAACAGTTCAGAAAAAAACACCTATAATCAATCAAAAAAGTAGGTGGAGCCACAGTCCTGTAAACAATTATCGAGCCATTCCTCCCAAATCAGCTGCCCTTCTGCACTAGATAAAGCTTGTTTTGAGAGCTTATCAGCAAGGGAGTTATGTTCTCTATAAATATGCTCGAAAATGATACCCTGCTGCTTTGAAATTTCAAAATGTGTCTATAGAGCCCAGTGTCTCAAGTTCAATACATTAAGTTTGAATTCACCCCCAACCCATTTGATGGTAACCCTGGAGTCACCGTAAACCTTGATGTTAACCAAACCAAAGATATTAGCAATTTTAAGAACACACCAGAGAGCCATTAACTCCGCTTTCATATTTGTTCCTGATCCACAATTGAGTCTAAAAGTAAAATAATGAGACTCGTTCAGATAAATGACTCCCCCAACAGCACATAAACCAAATTGAGAAGCTCCATCGAAGAAGAGAATAGGTTGATCCACTTTGAAGTTAAATAAACTGATTCTACCAGTCTTTAACTTAAGCTCATCTTCCTTACATGTATCAAACATGTTTAAAGCAGTCCTGCTACATAGAAGATAATCAGGAGTGACATTCTGAAATATGGCACAGTTTCTGGAATACCAAATAGCCCAGGGAATACATATAGCAATGTAAAAATGATTCCTACTGTGTCTGAACCAATTTAAAAAACACTTGTTAAAATCACCCACGTCCCAGCACTGTGAAATATTTAAGCTAGTCGAAACCACGTCCCAAATCTTATTAGTGAAACTGCAATTTACAAAGAGATGTTGTTTAGTCTCAGCTTCATTTTTACAAAGTACACATAAGCTGGGTCCACTCCAACCCCGTTTGCACAGGTTTTCCCAGGTCTTCAATTTATCTTGCAATAACAACCAACAGAAACATTTAAGTTTTGCAGGGATAGACCAGTGCCAGAGTCTCTTATACCACCAATCCTGTGGATAAATGAACAAGTCTTGAACAATTCTAGAATAAGCAGATCGTGATGTAACAAGACCAGTAGTAGGATTTCCACCCTAAATAAGCAGATCTGGATCTTGACTTAATCTAACACCTGCAGAGTTTAAATTTGTGATGTAAGCATCCCAAATATAAGCAAAGTGACCAGAAATACCAATGTCCCGAGCAGACAACCACTTTGCATTGTTCACATTCCCATTGCGAAGTAGAGAGATTTTGTCCAAGGTATTCAACCCAATGATCTAAAGATATCGGGAGATGGAAAGAGGCAGAATGTAATTCTCTTCCATACCAATTATGGGGTCAATCCCAACGCGAATCATTTCTCTCGACCCTACCTGCCATATAAGATCATTTTTTATCCAATGAAAAATCTTCATAAAACCTCGCCACAAAAGAGAGAAGTTCCAACTTACCAATTTGGGGCTTCCAATCCAGCAGGCAATATCTGATTTTATATATTTGCAACAAATGAGAGAAGACCAGAGAGTTTTGCCAAAAAGGCATCTCCAGAGACTTTTGAGTCTGAGAGCAATGTTAAAGATGCCCAAATCTTTAATAGCCCAGCACCCAAATCTATACGGTCTGGAAATGGTATCTGCTGCAACCATAGAAATCTTTCCACTGTTTGCAGACCCAAACCAAAGAAAATTGAAGAAGTATCTTTTGATGATCTTAAGAATAGCTGATGGAACTTCAAGCAAGGAAAACCAGTAAATAGGTATGCTGGAAAGCACAGACTTCCATAAGATAAGCTTACCACCGATAGACAATAACCTATAAGACCAATGTGTTATTCGTGCCTCAATTTTTCTCAGCAACCAATACCAATCCTTAGTTTGATAATTGTTCGGTTTGAGATAGAAACCCAGATATTTAAAACCCTGTTCTAGATGACAGCACTTAAAAGGCAAAATAGAAAGAATGTCACTAAGGTATCCATCCTTTGGAGATAAATCGTAAAAGTTGGATTTAGCAGAGCTAACTTTCATCCCTAAAGCACAACAGAAAGTCTGAATGATATCATTGTATGTAGACCACTCCTCAACAGTGTCCACACCAGCCACTAAAACATCATCAGCAAAAAAAGTATGGGTAATCACACAATCCTTTGAAATCTTAATGCCTTTTATCTGCCCTCTCTTTAAAGCTTGATTGATCAATCTGCTGAACCCATCCATTACCAAAAAAAATAGCAACGAGGATAGGGGACACCCTTGTCTGATCCCCCTGGAGCAGCTAAAGAAATCAGACGGACCACCATTTACAAGCACAGAGATGCTCGTGGAAGTAATACAAGCCATTATCCATTTAATGATTGAAGGAGGCATCCCAATTCTGATGAGGATCAATCTGAGAAAAGACTAGCTAACCCTGTCATAGGCTTTTTCCAAGTCCATCTTAAGCAAAAGTGCTTTTTTCTTATATATCTTAATACTATGCAGCAGCTCCTGCGAAATACCAATTGCATCATGTATTTGTCTTCTTGCGAAAAACCCAAATTGTTCCATAGAGATATGCTGAGATAGAACAGACTTAATACGATAAGCAATGATTTTTTAAATAAGCTTGTATAGCAAGTTGCAGAGAGCAATCGGACGATAATCACCAAAAGACCTGGGCTTATCTGTTTTGGGGATGAGGGCAACAAATGTGGAATTAAGACCACCCGAGATATATCCATTGATCCTGGAGTAGTTCACCAAATCTTTAAGTTCTCTCCCCATCAGATCAAAAAAATGCAGATAAAGCTCTACCGGCCACCCATTAGGCCCGGGGCTTTTCTCTTTAGCAAAAATTTTCAGGGTCTATTCAATTTCTTCCAGAGAGACCTCTTCTTGTATGATGACAGCTTCTTGATCATTAAAAAAGCGTGGATATAATGAGGCAACTTTAATCTGTTCAGACATAACACATTCACCTGGATCTTTGTAAATATGACCAAAAAAGGAGACAGCTTCAGATTTGATGTTATCAAGCCCAGAAAATTGAAGTCCTCTGTCATTCTCAATTTCCCATATGAATTTTGTGTTCCTTCGCGCTGATGCAAATGAGTGAAAGAATTTATAATTCTTATCACCATGTGTAATCCAAATGACTCGAATTTTTAGTCGCCATTCTTTTTCAGCCTGAATTAGGAGTTCATCTTTTTTCTTCTCAATCTGTCTCATGACCTCAAAATCATCATAAGATAAGGAACTATGAATATTTGCAGAGATGGAAGCCTAAAGCTTATGTTCTAACAGAGATAACTCCCTTTTATTTGCCTTCTTTTTGTCTTTGATCCATTTGGAAACAGAGTCTTTTAAACCCTTTAATTTGTGATAGAAATTGTGAATTGGATTTGTATCGAAATCATCACAGTTTAACCAATATGCTCTAACCATATTGCAAAAGGAATCATCATCAAGCCAGGAAGAGTTAAACTTGAAAGGCAGAGCTTGTTTGAGTCCTAATTCATCAAGTTGAAGTAAAATGGGCCAGTGGTCTGCAAATTTGTGTTCAAAAACCCATGATCTATGCTTCTGGAAGGTGCCCAATAAAGTCGATTTGATAATAAATCTATACAACCTCTTATGTACACCATCTTTCCCAAATCTACCATTTGTCCAAGTAGGTGCCAATATATGAGGCTAAACATCCACCAAATCAGAGTCCACAATAAGCTGAGCAAATAAATCTGCTAAGTCATCTAATCTGGCAGAGGATCCCCAAATTTCTGATGCAGGACAAGTGAAATTTGAATCACCTGCAATGATCAAGTCATCCGAGTTCAAAATCCCAGAACCCTGGAGAGATGTCCAAAAAGTCTGTCTCTCCCTATATGGAGCATAGCAGTTGAGAATGGAAGAGAATGTTTATTTCCACAGAAAGAACCTTTTAAAAGGATACCCCAGGGGGTAGTGAAGACCTTAAAAACAAAGACATTAGGATCCCAAGCCACTGCTAAACCCCCAGATAATCCACAGGAACTAACTGCAACCACCTCCCAAAGGGGAAGAAGCTTACAAAGTTTATGAATAGCAAGAATTTCATCACACATGGTCTCTTGCAGTAGAATGATAGAAGGGACAGTAGTATTAAGAAGATTGGTTAAAGCCTGTTGTAGCTAGGGTTTTACCCCTAGCTTGTGCCAATGAGCACCTACTAAGGAGAATGGACTCCTTAGTAGCAGTTCAGTATATTAAACTAATTAAACTAAAACAGAAATTAAATTAATTCCAAAACAAGCATGAAACATAAACATCAAATTTAAAGAATGACTTTTTGTATTGATGTTACCTTCAATGTAAAGGTTTGATGAAGCCCTTTGCAGTGTCCAAGAGGATGCTCCAAGCTTCAATATGCTCCTTCTCCTTCTCCAATGGTAGTGATGGGCCAAAGGTGGCTCTCAAGGTGAAAATAGTTCAAAGGTGAACTAGGGTTTCGAGAGAGATTTTGGCAGAGTAAGGGTGCTTGTGATTGTGGATATGGAATAAGGGATCTCCATCACCTATTTATAGTTTTTTGGTGGTGGAGTGCTGACCCATGGTTTTAGGGAACACATGGTTTTATGCAGCTGTATAGGGTTTTTTTTCTCCTTTTCCTCATTATTTTATATTTTTTATTCCCTTTTTAGGGGATTTTTGCTATTTTTGGAGGAAAAGGGGGTTTTTTAGCCTTTTTTAGGCTATTTTGATGGTTTTTTGGCCTTTTGGAGGCATTTTAGGCCTTTTGGAGGCTTTTTAATGGGATTTTTTGGGATTTTTAATGGGAATATGGTAGGAAAATGGACAAATGAGCCATATAATGTGGTAAATGAGCTAGTGAGCACTTTTTGGGTGTTAACAGATTGCCCCCTGATGTGCGAGGTCAGGAGCTCATCGTATGGCCGATGGACATCATAAGTCATGAATGGTTTTCCTGGGATGTGGAGAGAAGAGAAGGAACAAACTGGAGCCCGGAACAACGATCCCGAACAACTGCAAGAACTAAAAGTACATAACCTCAATAATGGATGAGGAATCATCTGATCATATGGACGAGGCGGGCATACCCATGCTCGTAACAATAACAATGGGGTCCAAAAAATGGGGACCTGAAATATACATGACCTCAAAAACTGAATGAGGAATAATCTCAATATATGGACGAGGCGGGCATACCC
The DNA here is from genome assembly GCA_027924585.1 of Larix kaempferi. Classification (NCBI taxonomy): domain Eukaryota; kingdom Viridiplantae; phylum Streptophyta; class Pinopsida; order Pinales; family Pinaceae; genus Larix; species Larix kaempferi. Next base: position 5,980,152 of record BSBM01001567.1, on the reverse strand, counting down.
ATGCTCGTATCAAGATACATAAACATAACTGTGAGGCCCGAAAAAAGGAGGACCTGTAAGATACATGACCACTGTGTACATCATAAGAGTCCAGAGGGGACACAAATCTGGGACATACTGCTGAGCTGATCATGTGTGAACTGAAGAACTGGTGCACTGGAACAATCAACAGTGCTACTGAGTGTGGTACACGGAACTGGAACTGATTTAGGACTGAAACTGGGTACTCAAGGAAGCATGTAACTGGATGGCTTCCGAATACAAACGCCAACGTAGCCCGGACATCCACAGGAACATAGAACTGGTCGTTCCGAAGTGACTCACCAATGTGCTAGAGTCGGGGGAAATCCGGGGTCTTTGACTAAAAACTGATGGGATATAATCCTACGCGATCCTCAACGATGCGATCAATGTGCTGAAGTCGAGCATGTGAGGAACAACCACTCGGAGAGGCAATGATGACGCCTCCCAGAATGATCCGTAGGCACTTACCACGGATGGTGATAAGTCCAAGGCGTAGGGACCTCTGGGCCTATCCTCTGGAATAGAGGAGCTGTCGTCGACAGAGGGAGACATGCAACTATCAAGGCAATGATGTTTCCTTGACAGGAGCGCGAGGTGAAGAACCGAAATGTGATAGTACTGATGGCAGGACTGATAAACTGTGGGGGGACAACTGGGCAAGTAGAGTGGGTGGACTCAAACTTCCTTTGTTCAGAGTATGATAATGGGAATGATCTGGCAGCATATGAAACTGACTGAGGGGAAAGGGATCATAGCTGTAATGGATCTGGGGGGATAACTGGGCTGAGGGAGACTCAAGCTGGTATAAAATGGCAGGAGACTGCAGAGTACTCTGAACAAAGGCGACCTGATTGGGGGTGCTGCCGAGATGATCGATCATAGTGCCAGGGGGCACAGGAGGGTACTTCTTCATGGGTTAGGGAACTAGAAGAAGCTTGTGTATAAAATGATACTGTCGTGTGGATTTTACGAGCCCAGGATAGTTCATGCTCGTGGTTGCTTTCAATTTTAAGGAGTCTAAAAGCGATAAGAAGACTCTGAAGTAATGGAATGGTACTGTCGTGTGGATTTTACGAGCCCAGGACAGTGCATGCTCGTGGTTGCTTTCAATTTTAGAGAGTCTGAAAGCAAGTAAGAAGACTCCAGGGGGTTGCTTTTTCATAGATTTAGTCTCCAAGGCCCAAAGAAGCATAAAAGGATGCAATGAAGAAATCTTCTAGCCGGTGTGACTAGAGTATTCCTTTTTCGTAATTAGTCTACCAGGTCCGGAAAAGGGTTAAACTTATACCAGATAGACGCCCTTTCAGGTACTTTAACGAGCATGAAAGGAAGCAAGATTGCTCGGCGATCTTTTCATTCTTTTAGGAGTCAGAAAAGAGCTTAACGGAAACTCCCTAAGTGTCTTTTTCGTAAAGGAGTTGTCCGGTCCGAAAAAGGGATAAAATTATACCGAACAAAAGGAATGGCCAGGCAAGGAGGAAGTGTTCAATCAAGGATCAGTAATGATGACCAAGAACGAGGGTTAGGGGGAACACTGGTGGGCCTCCTTGCGGGGAAATGAAATGGTGGCAAAATAACGAGACATTTGCAGTATGACAGGAGTGAATGGCTCATGTAAAAGTGGGGAACAATCCGATGGCGGCCGATGTGGCGCGCAAACTGAGGCAGCAAGGTGTCGGGACACAATGTTGAAATTGTACCAAGTGAGCGAGAAATGATCTCAAGCATCATCACGAGCTCGAAAAAATGAATCCGGCGATATAAAGGGTGTCAAAAATGGGTAACGGCCGATGTGGCACGCACACCGAGGCGACAAGGGCGTTTTGGAAAAATACCCAAAAAATCGGGGGGTGAGAGCGAGAAATGATCTCAAGCATCATCACCAGCTCGGAAAAATGAATCCGACAGTGCAAATGGTGCAAAAAACAGAGGTCATAAGGACTCCGAAGTGGTCAAAGGAAAGAACTATGCGTATCAAATCAAATCTACAAGTGATATGTGAGCTCAAAAATGGTTGAGATCACAAATGTGAAAAAGTGAGCAGGGTTAATGACTTGCCCCCATGCTATGTGCATGGGGTTTGTGATTGTGGATCACATATGTGGAGGTTTGAACGATGGGTTCATTGACATGCTGAGATAGATGTGATGGGGAAGGTTCAAAATGATTGATCATGCCTCCTATCCCAGGGTCGAGAGAATCGATTATGCCCCTTGACTCAGAGGTGTCAAGGTGGTGCTTTATGATAGCGGGGTCAAGACCAGGCATTTCGGTATGGGACCAGGCAAAGACATCACGGAATTCTCTGAAAAGATTTATGTAGTCCTCAATCTCTTGTTTACTGCAGAATGCTCCTAAAGTGATGAGTTCAGGGGCACGTCCTGGGGCAGCGATATCAACTTGGATGACAGGTGAGATGTTGGCCATGTTACCTTCCTCGAAGGCATCAGGAGCAGGAATAGGGTCCTTGAACCAGTCGACCTTGGTGGGGAGGAAGTCTTTGGATTCAACCGCGTATTGGGTAGCGGAGCTAGAGGAGGATGCTTCTGGGATGAAGTAGGAACGATGATGCATATCATCCCAGGGATAATCCGGGGCAGTAAGGGCCTCAAGAATCTCCTCATCGGTACAGAAAGTTTGCGTCGTCAAATCGGTTGACGAGGGGGGAGTGGTGGAAGAAATCATATAGATGGTATTAATCTCTCCAGAAGGTGAAGAATCTGGGGGGTAGATCTCCTCAATGGTAGGTGGTGCCGTCTCAAGATCCAGATTGTTCATCTCATAGAGAGCTGCTCTGTAATCCGGGAGATCGGGACAATGATGGGAGTAATGCCCGTAAACACCGCATATGGCGCAGGAGTGGTTGGTACGTAGGGACTTATCTTTAGGCTTGGGAGTGGGGTTTAGTTCGACAATTGGGATGTTAGGGTCATCGTCGAGCATCTGCATGTGCTTCTGTAATGCTGGTAACTGTGGGCATTGGTGAGTGGCATGGCCTAACTCATCGCACAGCGAGCATTTGGGAGGAGCACGAAATACTGGAGGGTTTTTGACTGTCTTGGGAGGTGGGACAGCAGTGTAAGGTTGTGGACCTCTGCCCCCAGTGGGTTGGGGAGGAGGAGGAGGCGTCGTGGAGGACGAAGGGGTAGAGACACCGGGAGGTGGCTGAGAGGTAGTAGCCATGGGTTGCACTGGTTGGAGGACGACATCTGGTGTCGACGGGCGAACGGGAGGCGAAAGATACCATACAGGTAATCCCAAGGTTAACCCAGGGAGGCTAAGGGTAGCCATGACCGGGGCGCTTACTACTCCCGATGGAGGGACTAGGAAGGGGATCGTATGGATCGGTGTAACACCAATGTGGCTAGGTACCAATGGTGGTTTAGGCAACAAGGGTGGTTGAGTACTAGGTGGTAGGTTGTCATGGGACAAGGTACATAAGTCAGACATTTCGGGCGTAGATGACGGCGGGGGAATGGATTGAAAGGTGGAGGTCATCGGCGCGTCTGAGTAGACTCCAGGCCCCGAAGAGGAAACAAATGAAGTGGTGGCAGGAGAAACAGGTTGTTCGACCATTGGGAGAACATTTTCAGGTGCCGCCGGAGCACTGGGATCATAGTATGTGAGCTGGTCAATTTTAACCGCGCGTCCCTCATGGGGGAACATCATGGTGCGAAAGACGGAAGAGGCAACCGCCCGCATGGCATACGTGTAGCTGTGGCCAAGTAAAAGGTTGTAATCCAATTGAGCATTGATTACCTCTATGTCAATAAGGACGGTTTTACCACCTAACTGGACGGGAACGTTGGGTAGGAGGCCTTGGGGCTGGGCCGAACGACCGTCGTAGGCGCGTAACGCAGTGGTGGACTGCTGGAGAGGAGGGGATCCTAGCTTCTGCCATACAAATGTAGACATAACGCATGTGGAGGCACCCTCATCGATGATGCACCGATGGATGACAAGATTCCTAACGGAAACAGTAACTTGGAATGCTAAGCTGGAAGGTAGGCGTGGTTCAGACTGGTCTAAATCAAATGCCATCATCTTCGAATCATTTGGGTCAATGCCCCCAATGGCGGAGAGTAAGGTCTTGCGCTGGGAAGGGCAGTTCTTCAAGACCTCTAGTGCAGACATGGCTGCGGGAGATTGAGCTAGGTCGTCTACGATGTTGTAGTTTAACGCAGCGCGCGCATTAGGGTTATTGTTGATTCGGCGAAGTGGGAAACGAGGTGCTTTCGCAGCGCCGTCTATGGGCGGCGGAGGTATACGTAACGCTTGATCGGTGGGATGGGCGTTAGTAGTTTTATCCGTGGGATTGGCTTCAGAGGTAGAGCCATATTGGTTCCGACGGGTCTGGAGGTTGACATCAGCAGATGACATCATCAGTAAGTGGTGGGTACCTGAGTCAAACATGGGTTGATCAGGAGCAGCGTAAGTAATCTATTGTTGTTGGGGTTGCGCGTTAGCTTGAGGGGCCAACGGCTGAGTGTTCACCACACCTTGGGTTGGTAAGGGGTTTTACAGCACCAAAGGGGGTTGTTGAGGTTGGGGGGGGTTGGGTGGCGCTTGGGGAGCCGCATGCCCTTGGCGATGGGCCTTGTCAACCCAGAGTTGCCGGGCTCGCTCCAAGTGTGGGCAAGCATGTGTGTAATGTCCGTAGACCCCGCAAATGGAACAAGGATGGTTTGTTCGCAAATTCGGGTTTTTAGCCTGCTTGGGCGGGCGATCAGGGTTTTGATTAGCGGGGGCCGCATTGTTGTTGTCGGGGGGATTAGCCGGTTGACCAGCTTGGTCTGCAGGTTGGTTATTCCCACGATTACGGCCCTTGCCGCGGTTCTGTTGGCCCTGGTTGCGTTGGTTATTCTGGTTTTGCTGCGGGTTCTGTTGGGCGTAAACTTGCCCTTGGGCAGCAGGTGGATTTTGAGGTTGTGCAGGTGCTGGAGCAGGCTGCGGTGGATGATATGCAGGTTGAGGCTGAGCAGGTGCAGCAACTTGGGGGGGTTGCTGATAGGACTGCGGAGCCGGTTGTGGATGTGCCGCAGGGGCTGCCTGTGGCGGATAATAAGCTGGTGGGGCTTGTGAAGGTGCAGGAGCTGAGGCAGCCTGTTGATGGTAGTAAGGCTGAGGGGCGACTGGAGGAGCATAAGCAGGCGTCGCATACCCGAAGCACTGAGGTGGACATGAGGGTCCATGGGAATGGTGATGTGTCATAGGAGCATACGAGTTGGTTGCTCCAGACTGTGAAGCAGCCTGCGACAGGTCGGGGCCAGGGGTAGGACGTGCTATAGAAAATGGTTGGGGATGCGAAGAAACACGGCCAATGATACCATCTGCAGCGTGGGATGCCCCCGGCGCATCATGCTGGGAGGACTCGCCGCGAGGGGCATCAGGTATAATGGTATAAAGGTAACCCGATTGGGCGTAAATGAGGTCGAACTGTTGAGCCTTAAGGATGGCCTCTTCCTCAGACTGGGGTCTTTCTGAGGCTACATCCTTATCGATAATAGGGAGAAGGGATTTGAGGAACCAATCGAGGAAGATACGGTCGTCAAGTTTGATCTTGCATAAGCTACGGCGTCGACGCCACTCATGGATGTGGTCCGTGATATGGGTAGCCGTGTTTTGTCTACAAGATAGAAGGATCTCAACGCCCGCGTCATAGCGAACAGGCAACTGGAAGAACTACAGGAAGGTCGAGGCTAGGGAAGCAAAGGTGGCGTGGGTCCCATGTGGTTGCTCGATATACCATTTGGCTGCAGAGCCAGTGAAGGTGCGCTGTAGGAGACGGAGGCGAACAGAGTCGTCCACAATGGAGTTAGAGGAACACCATAAGTGGAAAGACATGATATGGTTTTGTGGGTCCTCACCAGCCTTCCCCTCGAACTTAGGGATATCAGAGGGGAGCTTGGTAGGCATATGAGGCCACGTAGGGTCGTGTCGAATAGGATCGTTGGTCAATCTGGCCAGGTTAGGTAGGTTGAGGCTAGCCATGAATGGCAAACTGGAAGAAGGATGTGACACAGTAGTGCTTTGGACCAAGTTGGGGCCAGTGCCCCCAAGTGGAGGGACAAGATGTGAGGTGGTGCCCCCAAGTGGGGGAACTGAGGTAGTGGAGGATGGTCCAGCACCACCATGGGTAGTGTGAGCCACTGATGTAGTGGGGATGGGTATTCCCACTGCGGGAATAGGTACCGTGAAGGGTACAGTAGATGGGTTCCCCATGGAGGGCATACCCAAAACAGGTGTAGTAACTGGTGTGGTGGTGGATGTGCCACCAATGGTCCCTATGACAAACGGAGTGGAAGTCGTACCAGCCATGGTTCTAGTAGGGGCAGTATAAATAGGGTTCTCAGACTCTGTCTCAGAATCAGAGGTAAAGTAAGGGGCGTCACTATCTAGTGACGGAGACCTACGTCGCTGACGAGTGGAGTCAAGTGACAAGGCTCTAGATCGGTGATGAGTGGGATCAACGGATAATGATCGGAATCTATGACGTGTGGTGTCAAGAGAACCGTGCTGTGGGGGCTCGCCCCTGAGGCGCCGAGAATGTCTCGGGGACTCAATGGTGACAGATGGTGGCTAATCTCTGTGGGTTGAGGTGAGTAAAAACAGCTCAAAAAGGGCCTAATGCAACCGAGTGTGCAGAAGGAGAGCTAAAAAGCAAGGCACTCAGGCCAACAACCAACTCAAAACACCCACTGCAACAGCTGTGCTACAATAGGTGGAGTAACAACAAAGATGGTCAGAATACCAACAAGCAGCAGGTTTCCTAAAAAGAAAGAATGGTGGACTCACTAGACCAAAGGGAGGTAAAGGAGCATGCAAACACCTAACTAAAAGTATTCTGACTCAACTAAACATATCCTCTGCAAGGTGATGAAATCCAAGTCAGACAATATGAGTAGGAAAGCCAAGTGGCTATGATATCCCCCTACCGGGAGGGACACCGGGTAGTCAATCCTAGAAGAATGGCAACTAAGATACCCCGTTCATGACACGTCCAGAAAGGTGAATCTGCCGTTTAGTTCGTTGACCGCAATACCCCTATACAGGGATATCCCGCGAACCACGAAAGGTAGCCCTTCGGTTACTGAATGGAGTGCGGTATTCCACTCAGGCCTCCGGAACCAGTCTCCCGACTTCAACCCTCCTAAGGGAGAGGCCCTCTGATAAACTGGTCGTGACCGTGCCAAAAAGTACTAGGGGATTTTGGTTCCCTATTTGGACAGCAACTATGTCTCAAGCGAAAGTGACCGAGGGGTGTTATTGGAAGCCTATCCCCCCGACCCTACCTAACTACAATGATTCTTTTGTGTTCCCCAAGTGGGGTTAGAATGTTGGTTCAATTAGGTACTTTTTAAGGCTCACTTGATTTATGTGACAGAGTGTGTGCTCGTGAGGTGATGAACCCAAAAAATAGAAGTGCCACAAGGGAGGCAACTTCCAACTATCAATAATGCTGAAATTGAAAGTTTAACTTGCAAAATTTTCTGAATTAAAAATAACAAAATTTTAAAAGAATTCTGTATAGGGCACAGAAATTATGTTGCAGAAAGGCTGTAAGGTAGTGAGGCTGTAGGTGGGACAGAGGGCTGTTCGGATGCAGAAAATATTGCAGCAAAAGGGGCTGGGCTCAAAACAGGAAAAGAGCAGAAATCAGACCGCGGGTCTGTGGCAAATCAGAACAGGCCGACCGCGGGTTTGAGGGAAACAGCGGCGGTCAGGTCGTGGCTTTCGGGCCAACAGCGGCGGTCGGGATGTAGGAAATAGGGAAAAAGACGCAGTCGGGTCGCGGCAAAAAGGCCGACAGGCGCTGTTAGATCGCGGCAAACAGGCTGATTAGCCGCGGTCGGATCGCAGGTAACAGACTTGAATCCGCCGGCGGAGCGTCGGAAACAGTCTGAGAGCCGCGGTCGGGTCGCAGGTAAAGGCCTGAAAGGCGCGGTCGGGACGCGACTGCAGAGGGAAAAGACGCGGTATGCGGCGGCCGAAAGGGATAGCCGAAAGTAAAAAATTCAAAACGGAAACCAGAAATTCAAAATCTAGGGGAGTCGCCAAAACTGTAGCTAGGGTTTTACCCCTAGCTTGTGCCAATGAGCACCTACTAAGGAGAATGGACTCCTTAGTAGCAGTTCAGTATATTAAACTAATTAAACTAAAACAGAAATTAAATTAATTCCAAAACAAGCATGAAACATAAACATCAAATTTAAAGAATGACTTTTTGTATTGATGTTACCTTCAATGTAAAGGTTTGATGAAGCCCTTTGCAGTGTCCAAGAGGATGCTCCAAGCTTCAATATGCTCCTTCTCCTTCTCCAATGGTAGTGATGGGCCAAAGGTGGCTCTCAAGGTGAAAATAGTTCAAAGGTGAACTAGGGTTTCGAGAGAGATTTTGGCAGAGTAAGGGTGCTTGTGATTGTGGATATGGAATAAGGGATCTCCATCACCTATTTATAGTTTTTTGGTGGTGGAGTGCTGACCCATGGTTTTAGGGAACACATGGTTTTATGCAGCTGTATAGGGTTTTTTTTCTCCTTTTCCTCGTTATTTTATATTTTTTATTCCCTTTTTAGGGGATTTTTGCTATTTTTGGAGGAAAAGGGGGTTTTTTAGCCTTTTTTAGGCTATTTTGATGGTTTTTTTGGCCTTTTGGAGGCATTTTAGGCCTTTTGGAGGCTTTTTAATGGGATTTTTTGGGATTTTTAATGGGAATATGGTAGGAAAATGGACAAATGAGCCATATAATGTGGTAAATGAGCTAGTGAGCACTTTTTGGGTGTTAACACCTGTGCCCTCGACACCTTAACCAATCCACGCACATTCAATGACAGAATAGACATCAAGAAGTTATCAAATTGGGGGACGATGCTCTAAGCCCCAAGGAAACTACCCGATCAGTTCTGTCCACCTCCTCTAATCTCTGAGAAATCGGGGTGTAAGAGTCTGAAGGAAGATGGACATTTTTGACATTGTTCTTTTTCTTATTGCCCCTCCTAATAGTGACATTTTGAAAGTTTAAGGAATGAACAAACATAGCCCGAGACCCACTCCCCAGATTCTTAGAGTAGGAAGGTAAAGGGGGGAATTCTTCTCCATTTGCCGAAATGAGATAGCCACTGTCAGCTAAAATATCATTATCTTCTGAAATAGGAGTGTTAGCAGAGCCATTTAAAGACTTAGGGTCACCCAAACTCTGACCCGCATCACCCCCCAAATTCGAAGAGGCTATTGAAATAAGACCAACTAAGGAAATTGGTGCCAAACCCAAATCATTAGAATGAGTTGCCTGGGGTTCCAAAGGGCTAGGGAGTGATGACAAATCGGGGGAAGGGTTTAAAATAACATTCTCAGCAGGTCGAGACAAATAAAGCCCTAAGACAATAGAGTCGACCTCCAGACCACTGAAAAGCTTACTGCCAACTTTTGAATAGGAGGGATTTTCCAACTGATTAACTAATGGTATCCCCATCACTAGGTCATGTCTCATTTGTATATCTCCCGTGGAAATGCGCTTGGAAAGCATTTTTTCAGAATTTTCAATAAAAAGAAGTTCATCCGAAGTTAAATCAGGATAGGTAATAGGGGTTTTACAAATTGACTTACCCGAATGTTCCATAAAAGACTGAGAAGCTCCAGCCTTAGGAGAAAGGAGTTCCATAGCAAGTGAAACTGTCGAATTCTTAACACTGTATGGGCAGGAAGCACGAACATGACCAATCCTCTTGCAGGAAAAGCAGCAAAATGGAATTTTGAAGAAATCGAGCGTCCGCTTCCATACCCTAGACCCCCAAGCAATTTCAATTTCTGCTGGAAGACCACCCCACGTATCAATTTCAACCATAACTTTAGCGAACCGGCGATCCATCCCAAAGAAATTTTGTTTATCAATGCGTACAAATCTACCAACAGCATTAGCAAGACCCGAAATGACATCTTCAGTCCAGAGCTCGATAGGGAGACCTGGAATGATCATCCAGAGATGCCGAAGTGGTTGGTATTCATGCAGGGGGTTAAAATTTAGGTGCCATCGTTTTAAGAACAATGAGCCCTGTTTAAACTCCCAGAAACATGATAATATCTTATCTAGGTGGGCCTCTTCATTAAAAGTAAATAAAATCCACCTGTTCATGAGGAGATTGATGCGAGGAGCCATGCCAGTAAGAGGTACCCAAAGCTTAGAAACCCATTCCGATATTTCCAGCTTGCTACCCGAAGTGAACTCCAGCCTGCCCACCAGAGCTCGTTCCGCCAGAATTCCAATTCTCTCTAGGTTATAGTCACCATCAATGTCATAACGGGCAATTTCTGCTCTAGCCTTATAAGTTTTTAAGTTCCTTCTAGACTTAGCCTTCAACCCACGTAGCTTGCCTCTGCAAGGGTCTACATCCCCAGCCGAACCATGGAGACCACCACACTCAGACGATGAAGGCAGCAGGGGAGGGTTTGGAGACCGAGAAGACTCCACCATAATGTGGACCACCTCCGTAAAAAATATGATAAACCCCAGCTGCCCGTAACTATCAGAGGGAAAGAGACAGCTGTCGGGGAGAGTGAAACCGACACCGGGACCAAAATAAACCAAAAGGGCCTGCACACCAACCTTTGGACAAAGAGAACCCCCAAATCTGGAAGCGGCCCAAAACCTAGCCAAAGACAAGACCAGAAATGGAAACAAAGGCCACAGAAAAAGAAAAACCACTAACAATATAGGAGGCACACCAAAAGAAGAACTCAAACTTTTTGCAGAAATACCGAAAATCAGGTTGAGAAGAGGAAAAGGAGCCTATGACCAACAAAATAAGTTCCCACTTTTTTTAACCTTGGCTGGTACTAGGCCGATTCTACAAATCGGCTTGACTCCAAGTCGTCGCAGGCCACTCAATCGACCAATCAACCATCAAGATCGCGAAAATCTACAAAATTGTTGGTAAACCCTAGTAACCCTCGCACCCATTCCCATTATTCTCCATATAATATTAATCAAAGTTTATAACCATGATACTTTAATATCAGTTTATAAAAAAAGTCGTAGAATCTATGGTATAACAATAGAAGTTACATATCTGAATTAAATTAATATTTTGCACTTCAAAGTAAGTTATATTGAGAGTTGTATTCTAAATAATAACATCTACAACTCTAAATAATAATATGCAGATAGGTCAAGATCTGATCTATACCACTCCTATTTCTAATTAGGATATTATGTTAAGTAAGGTTTAAAGATAAATATTAAAGAAATTATATATTTAAATTAAATATTTTGCACTTCAAAGTATCTTTAGAATTGCATTTTAAGCAACCATATCGGCAAGATCCATGCAACTCCTATTATGTTAGGGAGGGTTTAAAGATAAATTTTATTTTTTATTTTTTATAAATTGGGTGTGTAAATTAAATGATGTTTTTTTAAAATATTAAAAATAATAAATGTCCATTGGTTGTAGATTGGGTGGTTGGGAGGAATGTTGTTACCCTCCCCACCCAGGTTCAATTCTTGTAAGTGACATATTGCTCTTGTTAAGCCCATATTGTAATGATTGTAATTCATACCACCTTGATTCTCTAGAATAGCAGGTGGTGACCATTTCCCAGGTGGACTAGCCCTCTAACAAACGGCGAACCACCTTTTGAAAAAGAAAAAAAATATTAAAAATAATGTAAAATTTATAAAAGATTAATATTTTTTTAGTTTGGAAGATGATTTATGATACTATCAAATTTCATTATGATTTAACATATTTTTATAATCAATTTTATTTTAATTTAAAAAAAGAAAAATAAAAAATTGAATGAACTTTGGAATACATAATTTTTATTTATTAATTTTTGTATTATTATATTAATTTTTATTTTTTCTCAAAATTATTTTACTTTTTCTCTAAGATATAATGCATTCAATTGAGATTGTGTGGTGATGGATTCTCTAAATGATAGAATTTATTTAAACTAATGTGTAAAAAACAATTATTAATTATTGTTAGGTGTCATGTGTGCTACTATTTTTTAAAATCTTTTAGTGTTAATTTTATATATTTTTAAAGTTAACTAAGATTTCAATATAGTGTCTGAGCATTTTATTATAGTTTACATCACATTTTAAGATTGTAGATTAAAATAAAATGGTAAAAGGATATATATTATGAATGAAAGACTTTTTGATATATATTAAAATCAAAATAGAATTAAATAATATTTTTTACTATATATTTGAAATCTAAATAATTTAATTATATGTATATAATCTAACTATATGTATATAATTTCATCAATGTTAAATTTGTGTATATATATATAATTTCATCAATGTTAAATTTGTGTAACTTATTTACAAAATGTAAAAAAAAAGCATATAATAAATTTGTAAAGTAAAAAAATAAAAATGAAATTTATGTTCCAAGTGTTGGCCATACAACTTTCAACTACATCATTCTATATTTTTTTACATAAATTCTTCCACTTTTAATTACATTATTTACATGTATGAAATCATAGTACTCAAGTTAAAAAGTATTTGGGCTAATGATAAATGATTTTTCCACTAACTTGCATCAATATCAATAGGCTTGAAAGGGATTAGAAAAAATGGAGTTTTTTTTATATTAAAAATAATACAACTTTCAACTACAATATTCTATATTTTTTTAGATAAATTCCTCCACTTTTAATTGCATTATTTACATGTATGAAATTATAGTACTCAAGTTAAAAAGTATTTGGGCTAATGATAAATTATTTTTCCACTAACTTGCATCAACATTAATAGGCTTGAAAGGGATTAGAAAAAATAGAGCTTTTTTTATATTAAAAATAATAGTTTGGAACCAAGTGAGATTGTAGAATTGAGAAACTAGAAAGTGATATTTATATTCTAACTGGAGGCCCATACAACTCTCAACTACATCATTTTACATTTCAAAACATTAGATAAATCCTCTCACTCTTCCTTGGAGATATGGGAATTATTTACATGAATCTATGTCAAACCTCTTAACTATGACCAGGGCTCAATAACCATACCTATTGCAAAAAAAATCCTAATAGTGCTAATATTCACCTTTGAAGGTCATGTTTAGTGGTCTACGAACTCAAAACCCATACCTAGTGCTCAAAACCTACTAATTTTGGAAATTTCTCACTCATACTCTTTGGGGTTCATGTTTCATGGCTCAAGGCATGATTCTTGGCCCTAGATACCTAGAATTTTCCTTTAGGGCCTAAGGCTCTAGTTTCCTCCTCTAACCATGCCATCACTATGAGACCCATACCTAGTGCTTAAATGGAAAATAATGGTGTAGGCATCCCACTCATATGCAAAGGATATGATTGAGAGGCCCTTTTTAGTGATGTGATACATTTCTCTTAGCATTGAATGCTTAAAGTTTCGTTTAATTCGTTAGACCATAGTTTCCTCCATCAAACATGTTTAGGGCCTTGAGAACCATGTCTCATGCTCAAAACCTCAAAAACAATGGTTGACACAATTGGGTAGTTATACCACTAACCTCAAAAACAATTCATGGAATTTCACTCACAAAGTAAATATTATATATATTGTATGGTAAAGGTTCCATTCCCAAAGAAGGTGAACTACAACCACAAGGAAAAAAAAAAAAAACGGGAAAAAGCATACAACATCAAAAGCAAGAGAAATTTATGCCCAAGAAGAATCAAAATTTTAAGTTAAATCTTTATTGCAAAATACATATATGTGTCAAAAGTGCTTCCACTACACCCATCTAAGAAAGGTTTTTGATAATATGTTTGTCCCTCTCGCCTTGTACACAAGCTGCTATGAATAAGGTATCTAGATAATGTTGGTGGTAATGTAGTCATGCATTCTTGAACAAGGTTGTTATACAAAACACAAAAAATGTGTGTGTGTGTGTGTGTGTCATAATAATAACCATATTCAATGTGGTATTTACTATATCATGTGTTACATATTGTGTTTATTCTGACATACCAAGGCATGCATTTTTTGAAATATCTTTGTCCCAAGTTAAGTGCACTATACTCATTCTTGAATCTCTCATATATTTATGTTTGTGTCATGTCAATAAAGTGTTTAATGTGGGGTTCACATTCCTTATAACCACTTCTCAATTCAAGTACATCCTTTTGGTTGGAAGAAGACCTAGTGTTGTCATACCAATTTTTTTTTACCAATCCCTTAACTACTCCAATTAGCTTCACGTTAGAACGAAGTAGCTTAGAAGTGAATCCTACAAATTTATTTCACCTATTGTGTTGAGGCAGTCCCATCTAATATAATACTTTCGAAGGGTTTGAGATTACATTTAATGAGATGAGATGTTTGTTTGAGAAAATGATGTTTTCTTTTCATCTTGCTAACAATTGACTTTGATAATACATGTTGAGTTGTGTTACTATCTTTTGAATGGGTTTTCTTTCCAATTGTATGAAAATAATCTACAATGATTCTAACAATATGATTACTTGTTTTTGTACTTTTAATTGTTTTAGTGCCTTAAATTTTCCTAATAGGGCTAAAACTCCTAGGTTGTAATAAAGATAGAAATAACTGACAGTTAGCTACATTAGATTTTGATTTAAATATTATTTAATAATTTTGTATGATTGATAATGGACATATTGATTAGATAGCATACCTTCAAGAGATGCTAGACCACTTTCATCCACATGTGTGGACTTAGGAGTTCTTTGAAAATATTCACCTCTCTATTGTGGCATTATAATTGGAGGATTTCATAACAATTATTGAACTTGCAAATCAAATTTGGGAGGAAAGTGGCATAATACCCATGTGTAGTTTCAACAATGTATAATTGTTCAACAATAGGTTCTACCACATTAACTTATTCACTATAAGGTTTCACACCAGTCACTTCTTTAATTTTATCCATAGAATAGTTGGCTCCAATCAAATCCATATTTGTTTGCTCATCCACAATGACTTGTCTTAATGGACTTATCGTTGGAGGTTCAAAAGATGTTGGGATTGGATGGACCTCTACTAAAATCCTAAAATTTTCTTTTATTAATGGAGGGAAAAGAAGAGTGGAATATATTGTGCTATAATTTGGATTGGTCACTTCTGAAATCCTGCATTTTTCCATGCCAAGCCTCACCTGGTCTCTTCCTTCATTAACCTTTTTACTAGTATGCACTTTCCTAGAAGAATTTCTTGATTGATTACATATTTTCCCTATCTTGACATGGATTAGAAACAAGAAACAAATAAATAATTACCTTCCAAGACACAAAAAACAAAATAATTATCTGTAACACTCAGAAAACAAGGAAGATGTTGGATAACTTGCAAAAAGATAATTTTTAGTAAAGTTTAAGGCAGGGAATACCGTAGGTTTTTTTTAATGTGGCAAGAATGCATGTGCATGTTAATAATGCACATGCACTTAAGAATGCATGTGCATTCCTACCACACCATAGAAAAGGCTACGAAGATTAGCTAATATAATGTGACAAGAACATGCATTCATTCTGGCCATAATGAATTAGCCTTGATCTATGTGGATTCAACATTTATCTATACCCTCTAAAAAATATGACCTTTAAAAACATTTATCTATCTCATAACCATGTCCATTTCCCTAAGACCCATACATAGTGTCATATATACCCTCAAGAATTCACTCATGGGGCCTTGAGGAATTTTTTATGGATCTATATGACTCAACGATTTATTTAAGACCTAAGGCATGGTATTTTTCCCTATAAAATTTCCAAGGACCTAGGATACATATATACTTCTCAAAACAACCTAATGGTTCCAACATCCTCAATCGTAGACCAATGATACCACTAGGAGAGCATGTGTGGTTGGTTACAGTAACCTTCTTGGCCCTAAAAAACTAGAATCTATTCCTTTGGGGCTTTAGGTTCATGTCTCCTCGCATTACCATGTCCATGGTCCCAAGGCCCCAAGACTTGGATACATAGTCCCATTCATACCCCAAGAATTCATGCATGATGCTTTGTGGCATTGTTTATGGTCCTCAATGCCTTAGTTGTTTCTTTAGAGCCTAAGGCATGGTATTCTTCCTTGGAACACTTTCAAGGCCTAGAGACACAGACTTACTACTCAAAACCATGTAATGGAATTGACATCCTCAAACATAGCCAAATGATACCCTCAAGAGGACATGTGTAGTTGATTGAGGCAACCTTATTATCCCTAGATGGATATAATATTCCTTTATGGTTTGAGCTTCAAGTCTCCTCCCCTAACCATGTTTAAGGCCCCAAGGTCCCAAGACCCATACATAGTGCCATGGATATGTAATGTACCCACCCATCCATCCAAGGCAAGGGAGGGAACATGATTCCAATCTCTGGGGCTTTCACATTCTATTAGCCCATTCATTAGAATGATATGAGTAAATCATTTGTGTGCAGATGTAAAACTAATCAAGTATGCACAGCGGAATTAAACTTATCCACACACATTACTCATGCATACAACATATCAATAGTGATCAAATTAATACATTGCAGAAGTAAATACATAGACAGAAAAACACTTATCTCCATTTCGCAATTGTCCCAAACAACTAGCTATGTCACTGCAACGTTCCACCCAACCATAGGCCAGTTGTGTTCATCAATATCTCAACACAACTGCCACCCCCGAGCTGGGCATGATTCCTACAAGGAAAAGGGGACAATCACTCTCTCACAGCCAATTAATCATTTCATCTGAGCCAAGCAAGTCCACAGCTGGGTTTATTAGGCTACATTTGAACCCTGGATGCTTGCACTCAAGCTCAAGCCAAAGCAACAGATACCCATTACCCATACCCCAACATACTCTTTCTACACATAGCAAAAACGACCATTGGGTAGGGATACACATTTACAACAAGGGTATTTTACAAAACA
Source organism: Larix kaempferi (assembly GCA_027924585.1). Lineage (NCBI taxonomy): Eukaryota > Viridiplantae > Streptophyta > Pinopsida > Pinales > Pinaceae > Larix > Larix kaempferi. The sequence goes on along the minus strand of BSBM01001567.1, from coordinate 5,963,241 downwards.
GGCTCCATGGGTTTTTCCCAAATCGTGGCTTACTAAAACGGACTGTGGGAAGGGAAATTCATCCTCAAAGAGCAACCTGATTTCTCCCATATGTTATGAGCATTTCAATTGGCCAAAACATCCCCATTGAAACCCCAAATCCCTCTTTTCTCTTCCCCATGGGCTACCAAAACAAAAATGCCCTTCCCAGCTGGAAAGATGAAGGAAAACACAGGAAATCCATGGAGAAAAATGCCCAGGTAGCTCCCAACTCGTGAGGGAGTCAAACTAGTTGATGGATAATGGCTTGGGGAGCAATTCATGGCTCTTTTCTTGCCCAAGAAGCAAAACACGATTTCTCATGCAGGGTGGCTTTCCCATACCCAAATTTGGACAGCCATACCTCCCATTCCCCAAGGCATTAACTACCTCAACCAACTCTTGGAAGAAATCAATGATTGGGTACAAAAGTCAACATGGGTAGTTGAGGGTTTGATGGGTTCTCTCATTGACACTTGGCTTGACTTGAGTGGCTCAAGGGTTTGAATATTTTCCCTCCCAATTCCTTGTAAAATCATGTCCCCATCTCTTGTTGCATTGCATAGCTAGTTGTGGGTATTTATTAAAATGCATATTTACAATTTCAATGTGCCTGGCTAGCATGTAAACCATATGCATCACTAAATTGACAGCAGGGCCTTGGCCTTGAGCTCCTCACGATGATTTTATAACAATATTACATCATTTACAATTTAATGCCATGGGGTCAAACTGGGGACATTACAGGATACCCCCATGGAATCATGTGTGTTGCTTTGAGGCATTATTGATGACCTTGGATGCCTCTATAGTTTCATTATGGTCCAATGCATGGTATTCTTCACTATAACACTTTTAAGGTCGTGAGACACATAATTACTACTCAAAAAACCTAATGGCATCGAATAATCAATCATAGGCCAATGATACCCTAAGGAGGACTTATGTGGTTAATCGAGGCAATATTCTTAGGCATGTATGGCTAGAAGGTTTGTTTAGGGACTAGGGATCATGTCTTCTTCCCTAACCATTTCCAAGGCCCCAAGATGCCAAGACTGATACATAGTGCAATGGATATCTTGAGAATTCATGCATGGTTCTCTGAGGCATTGTTCATGTCCCTAGACTCCTTAGAAGTTTGGTTAGGGAATAAGACATATCCTTCTTCACTATAACACTTCCAAGTCCCCAAGACACATACATACTACTCAAAACAACCTAATGGAATCCAAATCCCCAATCCTAGGCCAATGATACCCTTAGGACGACATGTGTGGTTTATCAAGGAAACCTTCATGGCCCTAGATACCTAGAATATTCCTTAAGGGATTGAGGTTTAGGTCTCCTCCCCTAACCGTGTATAAGGCCTCAAGGCCCTAAGACCCATGCATAATGCCATGGATAACACCGAGAAGTGATGGGAGGTTATTTTAGGCATTATTCATGGGACTGGATGCATCAACAATTTTTTAGGGACTAAGGCATGGTATTCTTCCCTAGATCACTTATCAGGCCCTAAGAGACATGTACTTACTGCTCAAAACCACTTAATGGCATTAAAATCCTCAATAATAGGACAATGATTCCCTCAAGAGGACATGTGTGATTGATCGAGGAAAAATTCTTGTCCTTGGATGGATAAAAGATTCCCTTACAACATAAGGCTTCGGTATCCTACCTTGACCTTGTCCAAGGCCCCAAGACCCATGCATAGTACCATGGATACCCCTGAGAATTCATGTGTGGTGCCTCGAGGCATTGTTCATGGCTCTAGATGACTCAATGGTATCTTTATAGCCATAAATCATGGTATTTTTCCCTGGAAATTTTCTAGGGCCCCATGACATACAAATACTTCTCAAAACCACCTAATGTCACTAACATTCTCAATCATAGGCCAATGATACCCTCAAGATACCATTTGTGGTTATTCTACGTAACCCTCTTGGCCTTAGATGGATAGAAGACTCCTTTAGGGATTTAGGTTCATGTATCCTCCCTTGACCATATCCATGCCCCCAAGGCCCCAAGACCCATACATGGTGCCATGGGTACCCTCGAGAAGTCATGCGTGATGCTTCAATGCATTGTTCATGGATCCAGATGCCTCAATGATTTCTTTAGGGATTAATGCATGGTATTCTTCCATTTAACATTTCCAAGGCATTGAGACACATACATACTTCTCAAAATCACTTGATGGCACTAGAATCCTCAATCATAAGCCCATGATACCCTGAGGAGACCATGTGTGGTTGGTCGAGGAAACATGCTTGGATCTAGATGGCTAGAATATTAGTTTAGGCCAATGATACCTTGAGCATGCCATGTGTTTTTGGTTAAGGAAACCTTCTTGGCCCTCGATGGCTAGAAGATTCCTTTAGGTCTCCTCACCTAACCAATTCTAAGGCCTCAAGACCTAAACATAGTGCTAAAAAATGCTAATGGAACCTATATAGCTATTTAAAGGAAAATGATTCACTCAAGTGGCCCTTTACAGTGGTTAAAGGTGCAATTCTTGTCCTCATATGCTTGGAAGTTTCATTTAGGTCTAAATTCTTGGGTTTTTTTCCCCTAACCATATCTAGGGTTGAGAGACCCATACATAATGTTCAAAGCCTCATAATGTTGTCTATCCCCATTTGGAGACTAAGAATACCTTGGAAAGGTCCTTTGTGGTGGTTCAACATGTCATTCTTGGCCCTACATGCTTAAAATATAGTGCTAAAAATATACTAATAGAGCCCATATCCCCTCTTAAAATCGAAAGGTGGCATAGTGGAAATAGTGTGTGTGTGTGTGTTTCTATAGTGCATGTGTGCTTTAGAATGCACATATGTTTCTATAGCATGTGCATGTTCCTTGAATTCTATTATTTTTTGGCATCGTTAACACTCCAAAATACATGTTTTCTAACTTGGTTAGTTCAAGCTTACATTGATAATGAGAAACTTGGTGGTATGGGCCACAAATACATCAAAAGCACCATTTTCCATATTGTTGAACCCAATGACTAGATTTTTGACATTATTTTTATATACTAGAATACAAAAATCCATCATTGATGAAATTGAAGACACATAAATTCATCAATGCATATCCAAATATATCATTAAAAATAATATTATTGTTTACTTTTTTTACTTATTTTTGGTTTTACAGGTATCAAAATCTTGAAATATAGATGTATTGTTCCTTCTATAACTTTTTCTCATTTGATCCATTTTTTAAATAGATTATATGTTGAACTAGTATAGACAATGATCTACAATCTACAAAAAAACAATGTTTGATTATATTAATATCAATGTACATTGCACTAATGCATTGCCAGATAATTTCAAAGCTATAATGCCTTTCATAATAAAAAATATATAAAACTAATTATGAATTTTTAAACGATAGCCATGCACAATAATGATTTATTGTCTACAGTTGTACAAATAATTTTATCGAAAATCCATCATTTAGGCACTCAACACCTACAATAACATGAACATATGCATTATTTTTTTCCTAAAAATATAACATGCCAATGTTATAAAATCTCAAATTTAACATATTTATATAAAAATCCACAAATAAAACTTATATATTCTGAGCCCTAATTCAATTTCCTACATTTCATCTTTTTAAACAGTATTCAAATTCATTCTGAAAGTACCCCAAATCATTTCTCCAAGTCAAGAAATTGTTGTTTTTCCATGTTGGCATTGTCATTAATGCATCATGAGAAACCATCATTAACTTGCACTTACTATTGTGCTTTCTCAACCTTAGATTCTTTGACAATGTCACTGGCATCTTAGAGTTGGGAGTATTAACATAGTGCCATTTGAAGTGATCAAAATTGAATAGTTTAGAATCAATTTTAATGATCAAATTAGAGAGAGTTAGTGCATCCCATGGATGGGATCATGTTATTATAAAATGGAAAAGAAGTGGCCCAATTATTTCTTGGAACCACGAGATTTGTTTCCTTTATTTGGAATCATCGATGTTGACATTGTCATTACCTCATTAATCATATTTTCACATTCTAACTTGTATAAATAAGCATCACTCTGTTTGTAAACAATTACCAAATTTTTGGTAGCAAATTTAGTGGTTCTATCTAGTGAGATTGAGATTTACACGTATGTTCTTATAGTTTCTATCACAACAATTTCCTACACCGCTTCATTCTAATATCATTTCATTCTTTATAATTCATTGTTTTGTATCTATAATACATGAGCCAATTTCTTGTGGTTTTCCTTATATCTATTTTGACATGTCTCTTCTATGTCTTGTTAATGTTTGTGTGCTAAGTTTTTCCACTTACGTTCCTTATGTTTAATTAATGTACTTTGTAATTCATATTAAAGTGTTAACCATACTAAACTTTCCCTAGGTTGAACCGCTATTCACACTATCTCAACAACACATTATGACTAGAACTCACTATGACCAACTTTGTGGTTATATTTAAAAGCAACTAAGTTGTACTAGCTTACTAAATCTCCCTAGGAAGTGTGGTAGCAACGAAAGCCTTGATCCTAACTTTGATCACTTGGATCAACTATGAATATAAATTATCATTGCATTATACTTATAAAATATTCTACCAAATGATTTCTTATTAAAAATGGGAAATGGGTAGTAATCATAAACAACAAAGTTTCATTATCACCAACTTGGTTGTTGCGTTTTAAAGCAACCATGTTGCATTACCTTACTAAATCTCCCCGAAATATGTATTTGAAATATGTATTTGAGGACTAGAAGAATCTATCTTAAAATAAAAAAAGTGGAAATGAAAAGACTTATCTAAACATATATTTTTACAAATCTCTCCGAAGATTGAAGAGAAGTGCGCAACCAAGCTTCTAACTTTGAGATTTAACCTCTTCCAAATGATCTCTTAACTTTGCGAAACCTATTCAAAGCAATTCCTTATTATAATGTCGAAAAAGAGGGTGATGCTCTTATGCAAGAAAAAGGAGAGGATACTCTTTTGAAATATGTATTTGAGGATTAGGAGAACCTATCTTAAAATAAAAACAGTGGAAATAAAAAGACTTATCTAAACATATATTTTTATAAATCTCCCTCAAGAGAAGTGTGCAACCAAACTTTTAAATTTGAGATTTAACTTCTTCCAAATGATCTCTTAAGTTTGCAAAACCTATTCAAAACAATTCCTTATTATAACATGTCAAAAAAAAGAGTGATACTTTTATGCAAGAAAAGGAGAGGATACTCATTTGAAATATAAATTTGATGATTAAAAAAATCTATCTTAAAATAAAATAAAAAGTGAAAAATAAAGAGACTTATCTAAACATATATTTTTATAAAATTTAAAAATAGATTTTTTAAAAACATTAATGAACATTAAAAGCCTTAACACCAATTACATATAATATATAAAACATATCTACATATTTCTAAAGTATATCATATACAAATAACTAGAACTTATCTGTATATATCATATACAAATATTAACCATATAAATTGCATACATCATATAAAAATAACCTACCAACAATCTACACCAAACAACAATGTATTACATCAAATAGGATGCATCCTCGCACACTACTTGGTCTATATTGCTTATCTGAATAATCATTAAGGATTAACGTATGTCAACTCTCACTGTTTGGTCCACATTGCTTAGGTGGATAATCATTAAGGATTAACATAAGTGAGCTCTCTTTTTCTGGTTATATCTTTAGGTCAATGGTCAGCATTACTTTGGTTATTTGGTATTCCTTATTTATTTTGATTTTTAGCGGAGCTTTAGGTTTTGTGGATCTACAAAGTTCAAAGACCAACGACTTTTCACGTTTTGATATTATTTAGTCGAGCAAAATTGCTTTCTCGGTGTTGACTTGGACTTTTCAGCGAAGGGACGCGCTCGTTCGGTGTTGACTTGGACTTTTTAGAAGCTTCTTTATAGACTCCCGATACAGCGTTTTACCCAAATTTGTACTTATACCCCATTTTTTATTACTTTAGTGTCAACAACAAATTTGACTAATATTATGTATGAAACACAATTCTCACGTCTAATGGTAGACTCCGGAAGGTTTGATTTTGCTAATTCTCTCTATCCAACGGGCATGGACCAAATCAAATGAAGGTTTGAGGTTCGACTTTGATGTCAGTTGGATAGAAAGAATCAGTAATCAAAATAAGTTTAAGCTTAAGCTTAAGCATGCATTTTAGTTATTGTTTCAGCTAACCACATAGAGTTACATTGACTCCCTATCCATTCTGTGAACATGGCTGTTGTTGACCTCAAAGACTTTGACTAAATTTAATTTTGCGAAAATAATTATTAATAACCATCGTCCCAATATGTACCGTGGGTATCCCGTCAAATATTTTAATAGAAAATCCACGGCATCTTCTATTAATTATTTTTACTTTCAAACTTATGGGTTTAAACTTTTGGTAGCGGACTGGAGCTATGGATTTATATTAAAAATTTAGTGGACCTTTATGTTAAAACCAATTTAAACGATTAAATTGCAATCGGTCAATTTTATAGGCAATTCTTGAATTATTTAATACTACCTGTGCTTCATTGTCGCTCAATCTGTTGCTGTGAGGAGATCATTTTTGTTTTCCCGACGAAGATTCTACGCGTATCATCTCATCTTCTCCCGATGGAATTATATTTTCCTCGCCTTCTTGCCTCCATGCCTTTACACGTCTTCTTCCTTATCTTTACTGCGGCTTTCTATGCCTCTCTCCTCCCCTGCTCGGTATGCTTCGACGCGCAATATGAATATTGCCAACATACAGGTACAACATGTGGTAATATGAATTTCCAGTATCCTTTCGGTGTAGGAAAGCGTGGATGTGGTCTCCCTAGCTTTCAGATAGACTGTGTGCAGAACTCAGCTCCAGTAATCACGATTCTTAACCAGAATTACACTATATTAGCAAACTATGGCCGTCGGAAAACGGTGCTCCTTATTACCAGTGGCGATAATTGCCAGTTTTTAGATGATCACATTAAGCAGATACCATATTCAGAATATGGAAACACCATCTTCAATATTACTGTGGGTAAAGATAACCAAACTTTAACTGTATACAAGTGTGATAAACAGCCTGACTTCGGAATGCAGTTGACGGAATGTAATACAAGCGTCTATTTGGTTTTGTACGACCCTGGGCTTCCGCCTGAAGGATGTTCTATGGAAAAAAAGGTACTAGTTGAGGTGGGAAAAATGAGGGTTTCCGTTGATACACAGAGAAATGAAAGTTGTAGATTATGTGAAGCAAGTGGAGGTATATGTGGTTACAATATTTCCGATTCAACTGTAGCTGCTCCATTTGTCTGCTATTGCAAGAATGGACCTCGCAAAAACGAATGCCTGGGCTACGGTATGTTTTAGCTGTTTAGTTAAGATGTTATGAGTGTAGTTTATTGAATGTAGCTTAAGTGGTTGGGAAGAATGATTATTACCTTCCAACCAATTTAATTCTTGTATTCAATTCAATTCTTATATTCTTATTGAGTGCCTACCTATTGACTATATAATTCTGACCATACCTTAATTTTTTTAATAACAAATGATGACATTTCTCCACTTAAATGTTATAAATCTATATTTTGAAAGTATCAAGAAAGAGGGCTATCCGAGCTAATAGTATATTGCCCAACTTCATACCTCTGATTCGAAGATTGTAATATTAATATCAATGTGTGCACTTAATTCAAAACGTTTAAAATACCAAGATTTTATTATATGTATATGTAGATCATTCCCGTTATTTCTGATGGTTGTTATGGTTGCATTACAGGTCTTCGAAAGAAAGCCATTATAATAATAGGTAATTATCGTTTCTTCCTTTCTGTTTATCAATTCCACGGTGAATTGATTTCTAGTATTCTCTTCCGCGTTGAACGACGATCACATTGATAGATCAATCTCTTCATTCCACTGCAGGTTGCTCCATTGGAGGAGCTGCTCTGATCGCGGCACTGTCCTTATTGTATTATCTGAAGAACAGAAAACCTCCAGCTGGCAGAAATCTTCCTAGACATTTGCCTGGGCGCGAGATGGGCAATTTGCCATTATTCTCTTACGAAGGACTTCGTGAGTCTACAAATTGCTTCCACGAGGAGAACGAACTTGGCGTTGGAGGGTTCGGGTCGGTCTATCTGGGTAAACTTTGGGACGGACGGTTTGTGGCCGTAAAGAGACTTTATCAGGATAACTCTAGGAGGCTTGAGCAATTCATCAACGAGGTGAAGATATTTTCGACCTTGAATCATCCACATGTCGTTCGTCTTTATGGCTGCACCCCTGCAGACAGTCCAGAGCTTCTGCTCGTTTACGAATATGTCCCAAATGGGACCCTGGCCGAACATCTTCATGGCGATCGCAAGAACCCCAAGGGATTACCATGGAATACTCGTCTGAACATTGCTATTCAAACTGCCCAGGCATTGAGTTTCCTTCACGCCCTTGATCCGCCTATATTCCACAGAGATGTGAAATCCTCTAACATTCTCTTGGACGAGAATTTGGATGTCAAATTGGCTGATTTTGGGCTTTGCAGGCTTGTGCCTGTGGATGTCACACATGTCACTACTATCCCACAAGGCACACCAGGGTATGTTGACCCGGAGTACTATCAGTGCTATCAGCTGACTGACAAATCCGATGTCTACAGCTTTGGGGTCGTTTTGGTAGAGATCATTTCTGCCAAAATAGCGATGGACATAAATCGGAACAGAAAGGAAATCAACCTTGCTAACTTAGCGATAACGAAGATTCAAGAAGGGGCCTTGCATGAACTAGTAGATCCTCAACTGGAGATTGAATTGTATCATGAAGTGAAGGTCATGGTAAGTGCAGTTGCAGAATTGGCCTTCAGATGTCTGGCGTCAGAGAGGGATGACAGACCGCATATGGCGGAAATTGTTGCTCAGCTTGGGGAAATCAGGAATTCGTGTGGTACCTCAACTGCTCCAGTTGAACAACATTTGCGATCGTTTTCCGACATCAAGCAGTCGAACACGGTACCTTTTTCTCCTATCTCCGTGCAAGACAAGTGGCCTAGCCTAAGCTCCACGCCCAACATCAGTGTATAAATTTGATGTACATAAATTTGATTTGTGCGTATAGTTTAATTTGCAACTGTCATTAAGCATAAATACTTCAAGTTCAGCTTATGGATAAAGATTAGCATTATTCAGCTTCAATTTGCTGTAGGTCATTTAATGTTATGTAGCAAAACTGTCGGCCAGATCTCAAATACTCGCTATGAATAAACTCCCAGATTTAATACTCATACATCTTATTTTTGTTTTGTGGTTTGTAATGTTTTATTGCTTTCATTTGACTTGATAATAATATGGAATTAAAATATATTAGTTTTATCTTTAAGCCATTGGCAATTCAAACACCGGCCAGTGGGCATTGCCAACCGTGATATTGGACGATGTTTGTGTCGATCTAGATTACTTGGTTGAAAAGTCATGCTTTAGCTGAATTAGTTTTTAAAATAAGAATAAGAGTCACGAGGTGGTATTGTTCTTCCTACTTAAATATAAATATATTGGTATTGATGGAATCTAAGGTAGATAGGCATTGAAATTTGAGGCATAAAAGCAGTTTAATAATATAAATATATTGTTATTGAAGAAAGATAGGCATTGAAATTTGAGGCATAAAAAAGTTTAATAATATATTTGTGATATAGTGTACTTTTTCATTATATTGTAAGTTGTATTAATTTGTATACTTTCCTTATATAATGGTACCTTTTTATTTGTTACAAGAAATACATACATGTAGCCAAACTTCTAGTTTGAATAGACTTATTAGCTAGAAAATAACATAAAACTTTAATATGTACTTTTAGAACTTCCATCAAGTATAATGTGGCGTAGTATGGTTTTGTAAGTTGTATAACTTTTTGAAATAAAAGTAGTCTTTATAATAATGTTATTTTATCAAATGTATATATATGTTTGGAAATTATAATCCTTGGGCACTAAGTTTAGGCATGGAGATGTTGTAACGTTTGTTATTAACAAAATAATTTAAAAAAATCATGTTGGTTCATAAAATAAAAAATTATGGAAAGTATTTTAAAAAATCCATGTTGATTCATAAAATAAGATATTATGAAAAGTAATTAAAAAATAGATGTTCGTTTCAAATTTCTTGAGTTTAAATTTAAGAAAAGAAATACACTCCAATAAATTGGATCTCTCTCTGTACTTGATAGATACAGATTTAAGATGGATCTATGCTGGTTAGTTCCCAATATATAAGTGATTAAAACACAATATTACAACAACTATCTAGAAATTGTTAATGCTCAAAATAACTTGGAAAAAACGACAAAAATAGTGAAAAACAACCATAGAGAAATGGTCAATGGGAAAATAAGGATATAAACCTAAATATTGCTACAAATATTGATGGAAAACATATATAAAATAATAAATTGAACTAACATACGAAATAAAAACATGAAGCGTTAATCCTTGAGCAAAAGCAAACTCGTGTAAATGATCTAAATATGAATAGTTGTACATTAGATCATTAATTAGAATAATAAATAGGAATGATCTGAATATAAACAGTTGTACATCAGAACATTAATTAGAATAATAAATACGCAATGTTCTTGAGCACATTATTTACTTTATGTGCAATGCATTTAGTGCTGGTATAAAAATTTATTGTGTGGGGTGTTAATTTTTTAGTTATAAATGTTGTTGTAAAATAAAATCTTTTAATTGATTAGTCTATATTAAATTAAAGAGAAAATTAGTGAGTAATTTTCTTTTACAAAAAGAAGATTTTAAAATTAAATACCTACAAAATGAAAATTTATCAAAATTATACTAATATCTACACTCCATTATAATTATGGTTTGTTTAAAAGGATGATTAAAAAAAAATAATAATAATAATCTAAATTATTAAAAAAGTGAAGTCAAGGAGGGGAGATGGAAGCATGAGAGGTTATTCTTTTCCCCGATGAACATGTGGAAATAAATTATGTATGGGGATTGGTCAAGCTTCAAATAATTAGGCCAAAATGTGTGTTATGGATGTGACTTAGAAGCTTACCAGAAAAGGATAGCCCTATCTACACTATTTTAAGAGATTCTCTTCTAAGTATCAATCTCTCGCAACAAAGACAAACTCAAAAACAAACTCATCAATCCAATATGGAGGCAAAAACACGCCAATTGTTTGCAAGTGTAGAAGGAAGTGAGTGTTTCCACATACTACACAATTTGAATAGCAAGGTAGATTGTCAAGCCAATTGTGGAGTCAACATGGAACATGGAGTGGTATCACGCTCAGATAGAGCGTCCAAAGTCATTATACCTCCATGAATGGAAGATTGGATGATAATTGCTATCCCACATTAGCTAGAAATTTGAACCTAGTGGCTAAGGGTATGGTTTTAAACCCTCACCTATGTTTGAATGACCATCATTGTGTAATTGGTTATGTCCCCCATTTGTTATTATAAATTTGCGTATCCCAGCACATGGAGCACATGTGGAATCTGACTGATCTAAGTCTTAAATGGAGTTTGACTTATGATGCAACAATCCCATTAAAGGCTCGTACTAAAGCAGTACCTCTTCCCTGCACGATTTTCCTGTAAGCATAACTTGTGAAGTGATGGGGATAATCATAGACCGGGGTGGTGCATTGAAGCTGGAACCCCCCCACTTCTTAATTATATTTGACCTGAAAATCATTGGGGCTCTCTTTGTCTCACTTCTTAATTATATTTGACCTGAAAATCATTGCGGCTCTCTTTGTCTCATTGTGGATTTGTCTTCGCTGGTGTGCTCCCCCGCTAAGCGATTTTGGATTCCTGTGAACAGATCCGGATCAGGGATCAAATTTGAAGGACTGGTCTTAATTTCAGATTGAAGGTTATATATTCATGCTGCCTTTTGAGGATGAATGGCTTACAAAAATGTAACATTTCAAATGAAAATATTAAATTGATTGCACATCTCATAAAAAAAAATGTACTAAAAAAATATTGCATTTCAGTTAAATTTAAGGCACTAAAAAATCAATCACACAAAATTGTTACAACTACAACCAGTGTAACAACAAGCATAACGCCAAAAATACTATTTTTGTGATTTAACAAAGTGAGATTTTACAATTAACATGATGGCAAAAATACTATTTTTGTGATTTAACAACGTGAAACTTCCCAAAACTATGCACTCCCAATCCTCGTTTCAAAAATTCCAGTGAAATGAATACAATGCAAAAACTACACTGTAAGACAATTTAAACCAAAGATTTATACTTCCCCCAATTATATCTGCATTTCGACTCATAAAATTGGCTTTCACTCTTTCCCAAAATGGCATCAAAGCAACAAGGCAAAGCGAAAAAATGATGCCCGCGTTTGTTGCAAAATTTAACACACTCATCGAGCATTTAGATGGTGCTAACATATAATAAACTTGAATATAGATTTTAGTCTCTTTTTAGGAAGCTACTGGTGATCTGCTTCTATGAGACATAGATATACAAAGGAAAGGATGCTCAAGAACTGAGCTAACGATGAAGACAAGTTCGAAAGGGACATCTCTATTTTCTACGGGAAGATCCATTAAGCTTTACTATCGATACTGACCTTAATGCATATATCAGTAAGAGGGGAATAACTTTTGAGAATTTTTTTGGACACTTTGTATTACAAGCGAATAAGCAGTTGCATGGAAAGAAACCAAAATGGTCGAAATTGATAAACAAATTCAAGCATGGCATTCAAGGTTTTGTTTCCATCCAACCCATACAATGGAAAGTAGCTCTATGTTGTACACCCTACAACATAGTTTGTGTGGCAATTCTTTTCTTGGTGCAATTGAACTGTTTAACTCAAATGGCATGCTCAGTTTTGGAAACCTATGAGCTTTGAGAACATCTAAAGCTAAATTGTGTGTAGATCTATATCACTTATCCTCAAAAATGTTGAAGATTAAAAATTGATTTGTATAGTTGTCTCGCATTGATGAATGCCCTAAAGTTAAATTCAAATCTGTAGGTTGTCAAATTTTAAGTCTACAACTTAGATCTATTACCAATGTTGAAATGTGAAGCCTCATATTTACTCACAGACATGCCCTAGCCCGTCTTTTTGTTCTAAAAGGGAGAGCCCATTCATCTTCTAAAGCAAGTAGAATTGCATTTGAGATGCTTAAGGTCAGTAGTTCGATTCTGATAGAGTTCCAAGTCCGCCTTATTTTAAGTTTTGGTTAAATGATATCATTGTAATCAAATAGACAAATTGGAAAATTAGCCTACCAGATGCTCGATCCCCTACAACAATGGCAATTGATGCAACAGAACTAGCATCTCTGCGCTAACAATTTTCTGTATTGAGAAATTTATACTTTATTAATTTGTGGAGAATTTTATCTGAGTTAAATGGGATCTGCGTGGCAGATGCATGGCGCTAATCACTAAGATACTAATGTTTCCACACTTGACAACTTGGTAGCTACTCCACACACCTAGTGCAGTAAGCTACACTGCCAATGCACAATTAAGATGCCCTTACCACTCAAGCTAGAGAATCACAAAATCTAGGAAATCCACACACAGGTGGTGTCGGGCAGACAATTGAACCGGCCGTCACCTAGTTCCAATGGGATGATGGAGTGATATTTCAAAAGGGAGGCCCAAACCCTAATTTTGACGGATGACCCACCATCCACTGCTGCACCCAAGCTGTTTGATGGCAGTGGTTTGTTTTCCATGAACACCAGTAGCTCCACGGAACAAACAAAGTGGTAGCAGGTCCGATTCAGAATACAAACTTGAAAATAGCAGACGAGTTAACATAGGCTCCCCCAAAACAATAAAAATGAAAAAAAAACAAGAAAATGATTTGGTGAGAAAAGAGGAACGAACCCAACAAAATACCTGATCAAATACATCTCGCTTGGCCATCTCGTCCCAAAACTGGAGGCAAGCAAAAGCTACTAAAGCTTTGAGACCTACTGCTATTATATCATGTACAGTTTGGTTCTGTGTGGATATAATAGGAATAATGAACTCGTGATTAAACCATTCCAAATCCATCAAATTCTCAGTTTTGGCAGAGCAGGTGCCATGTCCGCCATTCTGAGAGCATCCCACTTGAAAGTCAGCCATAACAACTCTGAATGGACTGCCCCTGATGAGTAAAGACACTAAAATGGCTGATGTAGAGGGACCTGAATGATTGTTTCAAACAAATTCAGATGATGGAGTTCAGTGGGAATTTTCATGCACAGAAGTGACCTCGTGAAAGAAGTTGTAGAATTGAATAGCAGTGATGTTTTCACTATCGGATTTGAGAGTGGAGGCCACCGATTTAGTACTCCTTGGTGCCTGTCATCTTGATATGATGTAAAAATTTAATGTCAGACCATCTGATTTTGATCCGAATCTAATTTAGAATTTCAATGTAGTACCTCATATCTAATTCATATAAACAAGAGCCACGAGGTGGCAATGTCCTCGACATTGCACTTGGGTTGGGTGTGATTTGCAATGGGTAGGAGTTTTATTAATCAATTTGCTATTAACATTTAGTATCTACTTTGGCTAGTGATTTGCAATAGCTAAGAGTTTTATTAATTAATTTGCTATTAACATTTAGCATATAAATTTAGTATATTAGAACACTCTTCAACTATTTTATCACTCCAGACAAGCATTATTCTCCACTTACATAATATTTATATGATAAGGCAACAAAAATCTAAAAGACTTGTTTCACATCACAATATTCAAGTCTCGAAAGGTTAAGAAAGTTTGGTAGAGTTTATGATTGAGTGTCATGTTATAAACTCCTAAAATAGAGATGATGAAAATAACCCTTTTTTTCATGAGCATTGGTGTACAAAGCAATGCTATATTGTATAACATGTGGTTGAAATATGCACAAACCAAAAAAAACTATGGCCATGGAATTATTTAATAAAGTATTTACCTTTCCATAATCCCTAGATTGGGAGAAAATAGTGGGAAAGGTCATGGATTTATTATCGCTTTCTCAATCTCCCATGAGTAAGTTCATTCCCGGAAAGGGGTTGAATTTCTAGGTGTTCATCTTCGTAGAAAATCAACTTGGTTCACTGACTTGCGACCACGAACATAGCCACGTAATTGTATAACGCTGAAAGCTAATCAAAGCCAAGGCAATGGATTCATGTATTGAGCTGGCTAGTTCAATGGAGTTGGTGAAGGTCATTTAGGTTATTTGTTCCAACATCAGCTCCAGCTCTTATATATATGTGTCTCTGAGAGAAATATGGGAGACAACATTCTATTTATTCAGTGCAATTGAAAGGAGACGAGTCCATTCTACAATGGCTTTTACTGTTAGGTTTACGACTTTGTTTTTCTTTATCATATGTCTCATGTTTGTCAAAATTGAATGTGATCAACTACCGCAGCACATGATTTCTCTGAAATCTGCCTGCGATGTGACATTGGATCCAAAATTCTGTGTTTCAATAATGTTGAGCCTGCTTCCCGGATCAATGCAGGCAAGTTCCACAAATCTCGCTAGGATGGCTCTCACGCTAAGCATTACGAAAGCACATAAAGTGTCTCAAATAATTTCTCGTCTGGAACCGTGGGCATTTAGATTATATTTATATATAATCTACATATTTTTATTTTTTAATTTAAAATTAATAACCTCCTTTATATATGATTCTCTTTATTTCAAGTATCTTTTATAAATCAAATTCTATTTAACAAATATTAAATAACAAAAGAAAATTATAAAACAAAAAAACTTGAAAACAATACAAACCTGAAAAATGAAAATATTAAATTGAATATTTAGACTACTACTTAAATATATATTTATTGATTTATTATCTCTATCTATAACCATAACCAGAAAGTGTGTAACTTCAAGAACTATTAACAATTACCCAAACCTTGTAGAAAATGTAAAACAATGCAATTACCTTTCCCAATAACCAAAACGAGAACGTGTAAAACTTCAATAACACTCACCCAGGCCTTCTCCAAAATATAAAAATAGTGCAATTACCTTTCCCAATCTAGTTTATAACAATTCATGATGGGTTGGAGAGCTAATATTTATGGTACTTGGGCCTTTTGACCGACGTGTTCATGGAAGGTATAGTCTATAAAATTGAGATCAGTTAACAAACCACTCGCACGTTACCCACTTCTGTAACCCTTGTTTAGGTTGCATACAAATAAAGAAACCATATAAATATGGAGCCATTCGATCATCACTAAGACGGAGAAGTTCGAGTCACACAATTGTGAGTAGCATATGCCATTGCCATTGTGGAAACCTGTATCTCCACCTTGATCTTATTCTTAATAACGTCCGCCACTGCAAAGATGATCGGAACGACCGAAATGTCAAAAGAATACAGAAAGGAAAAATTGTGTGCATTTTTTGCGTTATGCCGAGGTATACAAGGACCTGCATTTGCATTACAGATCGCAGCTATACGATCTAACATTGGACCACTTGAGCAAGCCTTTGTCGGATGTCACTACTAGTTCTTTGAAATGGAGGTGGAAAATCAATCTGCAAAAGAATTAATGCCTGTACCGATTGATGACAGAAACCCACCGCTGCCCATAACCTATACCGATTGATGACGTAAACCCCGCCGCCGCCCCTATGGGCACAACACCCCAGGCTACCGTCACTTGCACGGCACCAATGTGCAGTGAGATAAATAGGTTTTAAAAAACTAAATTAAATTTACAAATAAATAATACTATAGACGAACCTTTATAAAATTGCAAAAATTTAAAACGGACCCTAACTAATCCCTCTACCTGATTCCTATATGTCGAGGACATAATAAATAAAAAATATTGTTGTATATATAAAAAAAATCTTATTGTAAAATCATGTGGTACAAGTAGATTTACGTAGCCATAACTATGCTTGAGTTCATAACCTCATGAGTCACAAGTCACAATAGTATGACATTGAGAGTTCGAATATAGTTGACATGCACTTTTAACCACGGCCCTTCTAATGGCATTTTAATTTAAACAACCCACTTTTTTTTTAAATGGCAAAAATTAAAAACTGCATTTTAAATGATGGGCATTTTTTAAATGCCACTTCTGAGACGGACTGGGAGCCCTTTGACTGGCCATGACGGCTTCAATTTTGAACCCTGATCCGGATGCCTCTGGTGCAACGTGGAATAAGAGCTCCACAACAAGAACAAATAATGGAAGCGAATGAAATCAATGAACTATTGGATGAGACACGAACTTTGACATAGGAGGTATTCTCCCTTGTGCTTCCTCTCGGGTGTTTATCTATGTTGATAATTGAAAAATTAACCCTTATGGATGAAAGGACCATCCTCCAAGAGTAGAATAAGGAGGATCTTATGCAAATTCTAAGTCAAGTTTTGGAGAATGTAGCATGAAGGGGCTTGGAAAGGGATGTGAGTGATGTGGATCCTGAACTGTATAATGAACCAAGGGAAACCATTGAAGACTTAACTCCAAATATAGCTTCTCATAATGGCATTGAGGACATACACCCCTTGGAACATGAAATGGATGGGACCATTGTGGCACAAGAGCTCGAGGAACTGGGACTTCTCAACTCTAAGAATAATATGGACAACAATACCCGTATTTCAAATGGAACATGATAGAGGTTTTTTGTTACCATCTTTTGTAACTGCATTGTTTTACTCTCTTGATTTTGTTAGTATTCTATAGGAAGTATAACACTCTAGGCACTTTAGGATTTATAGATAATCCTAGAGATGTTTTTTGGGAAATAGACATGATTGTTCCAGTCTTTAAGTGTATAGACAACTTCTCTCTCTTTGTAAGACTCGTTGAATGTAGCTGGACATGATTTCAACCATTGTTTATATAATACAATTACCCATTATTGTTAAAAAAAAGTGAAATCAAGGATGCAGGTATGCCCAATACGATTTTTTGTACTAATCAAATAAAGTTTGAAATTCATTAGTACATAACAGTCGTGATCAATTTTAGACCCCCGAGGACAGGAGGTTTCCAAGAACCTATGTTATTCTCAACATTCTAGGTTCAACTAGGTGAAACCCAGAGAGTGTGAATATGCTCATCCTCAAAATGACTTGAGGTAATCTTGCATGCATGAAGACGTTAGTATTAAACTATAAAAAATTCTCAAATAACATGCAGAATAAAATATTGTACCTCCAACAAAAAGATGCTTTGCTTTCACCCTAATGGATGGACTTGGAAGTAGAGTTACCTACCATTATCGTGCTATTAGGTTTCCTGACAATTGCGTATGAAAGGGAAAATGGAAAAAACAAACTATAGAAACATCATTATACCTGCTCCTTACCTTCAAAGATTTAAGCTCTCCCTTCACCTCATATTTAAAGAGGAGAATGTGATAACCAAAGTGTTTCATTTTTCGTGAGGAACTCAAACATTTCCAAAACGTTTGGTGTTTGGTTAACCAACATGCACACATCATGGGAGACCAAGAGCTCATTTGTGGGTGTAACTATCCTTTTGGACTTCGATTTGATGCTTCATCTTCTGGACGAGATTAAATTGTTGTTGGTTCTATTATGTTTATGTGTATAACCACCTAGGATGGTTGAAAGGCCACCAACATTGTTCAAATAAAGCACCTACTTTGGAGGTGTAGACAAATAAAAATTGGCAGCAATTAACCACACTAGCTCTCAAAACAGCTACTAGGAAGTCGTTAATCTAGTAGAAGAAACCTTCCATCATAGTCGTATCTTTAAAAGTGATGGATCTTATTTTTGTTGAATATCATGTCATTGGTAGCTACAAGAACTTAACCTTACAATGTATTGCATTGGTTTTATCAAGATGCGTTATGCATCACACGTGGTATGATGTACTCGATATTCCACTCCTATCAAATTCTTTATTTTCTATGTATTCAGTTCTATTATTATCGTTCCATTAACTTGACGTTGGAACTTAATTTTATTGCATTCTTTTGTAGTAACCCACAAAATTGAACAAAAGTAGACTTTGTTTGCTGTAGTGGAGATCACGCCAACTAGTACAATAAGTCGCTCCATTAAAGAAGGAAAAGGGGAAAGGTAATTATTAAATTGATTTGGTGCCCATAGTGTAGTTACTGCATTGCTACTTCCACCACCCAGTCCAGATCCCATGCCTTAAGGAAATAACCTTGTAATAACCTTAAAGTTGTAGCCTCAATCAATTAGAAATTGTTGCCTCTTTGTTGAGTAATACATCTCATTTGTACGATGCAGAAACACCCAATTTTCAAGCACTAACCACATGTCTATTTCACCAAAATTCTCACCTATTTCTCTCACCTTCGCTAAGCACAACTAAATTGGCTCCAAGAACCACCTGGTTACTTGTTGAATGTGTCATCGATAGAGGGAAATCTGGTTAGTGAGATGAGTGTTTTTTACAACTCTATTACCAGAAATGACAACGTGATGGAAAACAACGTTTTCTACAGCCGTTCTCATTTTTGAAGGCCTGAAAGGGTTTCTTAGGAAATGATGGTCATTTCTTTAACCGTTTATGGAATTTTGAACCGTGTTTCATGCACTTCGAATTTTTAAAACATATGAAATATAAAATTAATCCAGTTTCTTTCGTTGTTTCTGGAATTTTGATGCACTATTTTGATTGGAACGACGCCATTGCAAATTTAACAATTCAAATGATTCTCACGTTGTTTAGTTACAGTTTTAACAATTTACAGATTCCTCACTTGCATGTTTCTATGTGCAAGTTTGGTTTAATAACAAATTTTTTTATTTTTATTGATTGGCATTATTGTACATTTTTTAGTTACAATTTTAACCATTTACGGAGTCCTCACTTACATGGTTTTTAAGTATAACTTTGGTTTAAAAATAATTCTTGATTTTGATTGAGTGAAATTATTATAAGAAAGGAAAAGTTTTCAATGGGATTTTAGGGAATTTTCAAGTCTAGTTCTTGATTTTTATTGAATGCTATTATGATAAAAAGGAAAAGTTTTCACGAGATTTTAGGAGTTTTTTTAACTCTCTAAATGTCTTTTTACGGAAAATATGTTAACAATTAAAATGCTTCTTATGTAGTTGTATTTAACAATTTACAGAGTTGTTTAAATATTTTTAGGTATAATTTTTGCTTGAGAACCATTTTTCATTTTTATTGAGCAATGTTATGATAAGAAAGGAAAATATTTCCTTGGAATGTTAGGGAGATTTTCAAGTCTCTAAATTTTTGTATGGAAAAGATGTTAAGAGTTATTAGATGCAATAGAAAACTGAAAAATCAGGCATCCCTCAACTTACTTGGTTTTTTTGAGATATCTTGCATCGCGTAAAAAAGATGAAACGTAGGAAATTGAGTCACGTTTCCGAATATATAAGTTTTAAGTATTTAAAATTTACATAACTAAGTCAAATTTTAATTTTTCTAACAGTCACTTTTTATTTTTTGGCAAATGGTAAGGTATATTTTTTTGTGGGTGCAGCCTTTCAGTGACTAAATGATGGTTTCGGGCTACAAAAATTGGTAGACATGTATAGAACGCGTAGCAATAGTGCAACATTATTTTTTCAAAATTAAATGTTTAATTTTTATTTTTTTTAATTATGTAAGTGATCAAACCTCGAGAACAGTACGTCAAATGTGGGTGCATCCTTTAAAGCTCTTAATGCACTTATTTTGACTTGGATTTTTTTATAGCATGTAGAGGTCAGTGTCTACTAGTGTAGCATACAATTTTTTTTTTAAATGGTTGTGAAATGAAAAAGTTACGGAATAAACACTAACAATATGTTTTTTGACTTAAGGAATGATGACACCAGAAAATTAGGAAATAAATAGAAAATATCAATATTTTTTTTAAAAAAATACATATTTGGAATCTGCATAAAAAATTCTATCTATGCCTAAAATTTCGTCAATAATGGTCATGTATGTCATGTTGTAGAGAGTAATGAAAAATAGAGATATTGAGAAAAATGGTGGAAATGTCTAATTAGCTATGGTTCAGTAAATTCCATAGCACAGGTTTGGTAAGTCCAAACCAGCCACATAGGACTGTGGCTGACACGTGGGCATGGGAGGAGTGGGTGATTAGGTGCTCAGGAACGCGCGCATGCTATATTTAAATTCAAATAACATGCGCACATTCTAGTTAAATTCAAATATTTTGGCTGGCGCTCTTAATGTTATAAGAAACGCAAGCGTGTTTCATATATACAAAATGCCCGAGCGTTTTGTATATACATAACGCATGCACTTTATTAACTTCACAAATTTAGGTTTTTAAGTATTGGATGGAGATAAAGGGGGTGAGAGAAAGAAGAGGCATACGAGAGAGGGGGAAAGAGACATAAATTTAAGGAATTGGGGAGGGTAATGATAAGGGAGGGAAATTAAAGGCCTAGACCCATAAGTACTAAGTCGCAAACCCCTTAAATCCATACACCCCTAAGCACCTAAGCCCTTAACACATATTCCCTTACTCCATTAATAGTTGATCCTAAATCCCTTAACCTATAAAGGTATTACTCCTTAAATCCCTAGTCCCTTAATTAACCCTTTATCTCTCATCACTGTTGTCCTTATCCTCTAATTCCCTAAGCCTTTAACACTATAGCACCTTAGACCTCAATTCCTAAACTCTCTCTCTCTTCCCTAACCATTATAGTTTTAACAATTTACAGATTCCTCACTTGCATGTTTCTATGTGCAAGTTTGGTTTAATAACAAATTTTTTTATTTTTATTGATTGGCATTATTGTACATTTTTTAGTTACAATTTTAACCATTTACGGAGTCCTCACTTACATGGTTTTTAAGTATAACTTTGGTTTAAAAATCATTCTTGATTTTGATTGAGTGGTATTATTATAAGAATGGAAAAGTTTTCAATGGGATTTTAGGGAATTTTCAAGTCTAGTTCTTGATTTTTATTGAATGCTATTATGATAAAAAGGAAAAGTTTTCACGAGATTTTAGGAGTTTTTTTAACTCTCTAATTGTCTTTTTACGGTAAATATGTTAACAATTAAAATGCTTCTTATGTAGTTGTATTTAACAATTTACAAACTTGTTTAAATATTCTTAGGTATAATTTTTGCTTGAGAACCATTTTTCATTTTTATTGAGCAATGTTATGATAAGAAAGGAAAATATTTCCTTGGAATGTTAGGGAGATTTTCAAGTCTCTAAATTTTTATATGGAAAAGATGTTAAGAGTTATTAGATGCAATAGAAAACTGAAAAATCAGGCATCCCCCAACTTACTTGGTGTTTTTGAGATATCTTGCATTGCGTAAAAAAGATGAAATGTAGGAAATCGAGTCACGTTTCCGAATATATAAGTTTTAAGTATTTAAAATTTACATAACTAAGTCAAATTTCATTTTTTCTAACAGTCACTTTTTATTTTTTGGCAAATGGTAAGGTGTATTTTTTTGTGGGTGTAGCCTTTCAGTGACTAAATGATGGTTTCGGGCTACAAAAATTGGTAGACATGTATAGAACCCGTAGCAATAGTGCAACACTATTTTTTCAAAATTAAATGTTTAATTTTTATTTTTTTTAATTATGTAAGTGATCAAACCTCGAGAATGGTACATCAAATGTGGGTGCATCCTTTAAAGGTCTTAATGCATTTATTTCAACTTGGATTTTTTATAGCACGTAGAGGTCAGTGTCTAATAGTGCAACATACAATTTTTTTTTTAAATGGTTGTGAAATGAAAAAGTTACGAAATAAACACTAACAATATGTTTTTTGACTTAAGGAATGATGACACAAGAAAATTAAGAAATAAATAGAAAATATCAATATTTTAAAAAAAAAAATACATATTTGGAATCTGCATAAAAAATTCTATCTATGCCTAAAATTTCGCCAATAATGGTCATGTATGTCATGCTGTAGAGAGCAGTGAAAACCAGGGATATTGAGAAAAATGGTGGAAATGTCTAATTAGTTATGGTTCAGTAAATTCCATAGCACAGTGAAAACCAGGGATATTGAGAAAAATGGTGGAAATGTCTAATTAGTTATGGTTCAGTAAATTCCATAGCACAGGTTTGGTAAGTCTGAACCAACCACATAGGACTGTGGCTGACATGTGGGCGTGGGACGAGTGGGTGATTAGGTGCTCAGGAACACGTGCGTGCTATATTTAAATTC